>CAEGAF010025646.1:0-10494 GCA_903067075.1 Micropoecilia bifurca | reverse complement strand
CACACACACACACACACACACACACACACACACACACACACACACACACACACACACACACACACACACATTTCTAACATCTTGTATCAATGATTTGTCCATGTAGCGCAGTTAGCATTACAATTATAACAGACTTGGTAGGTTACATTGTTTTATTAACTGCAGTGGTTTAACTCAATTTCTGGAATAGCATTTGTCTTGACTTTATGCTAGTGTATTGTCCTGCTTGTAGGGTCATTCTGGTTTTAAAACAAAGTATCAAAAAGTGTCAGTATGCTGACTCTGCTGCCATTTTATGGTCCTCTTGGGATGACATAGAAAAATAAATCTTAGCCAGGCTTTTAGTGAAACGTTTTGCATCCTGTAAAGCTACTTATGGCTTCTGACCCAGATCCCTAAACATATGAATACTCCTGACGTTGATACTGTCCTGTTGTCTTTACCTGATTTTATTGGAAAAATACTTATAGCTAAACAGAAGTGACCTCTTGACTAAATTTATATGCCTGATTCTTTGTTCTTTGTTGATGATTTTGTGGTTTCAATACATAGTATAGGTATCTAATGATTATGTTTCTTTGGTTAATAAATTTAGTTTTTGCTATTTCACTGCAAACGGCTTCCAAACTTTCCATTTTGTTCTCGGGGACAAACCAGTTTGTGCCTACATATCTTACTGCTGCTTATCAATTTTTGAAAAATGCACAAATCTCATGTTTAATTTTATTTAACCAGCTTATGCAACAGCGAACTAACAACTTTTTCCATCACTCTAAATTAAAAATGACTAACATTGATGGCAGCTGACCTCCAACTCAAATTAATTAGCATAGTGCAGATTCATTTTTTTAATCTAAGCTTTCCAAACTCAGTCTATTTAGTCACAGATAGATGGCACAAACTTCTCCTTTTAGAACAGGCTCATTTAGGAACCCATTAACGTGACAGAAGTAGTAATTTCCATTTTCCATTTAAAACATATGGTATGTACAGTAAGTGGCTTTTAGATGAAATGTCAAACACGGGTTTGATGTAACATTATATAGTAAAGCGTGGAGGAGTGCCTGAAAAGAAGAATGTGTGACATTAATGTACTTCACTATTGTTTTAGTATAAAAACACATCCTCAGAGACCCTTTTTAAAATACTGCACTTCAGTCATTTTTCAATGGCTTGGAGAGATAATTGGTTCATAAAACTGCTCATAAAAGTAGTGGGATTACATGACACATCCTACATTTATCCAGAACAAAACCTAAATGTACTTTGGGAGTTGTTTGTAGTTTTAGATATTATTTTTTTGCGTAATTGTACTTTCATATAATTGATTGAGCAGATGAATAGAGCAGCTACAGGCGTATGGAAATTGTTTCCAGGGCTGAACTGGACTCGTGAAGTTCTGCTATTCTCTTCCTGATATCTTGGCTAATTTCCTTTGACTTCTCAATAGCATTATAAAAAAACAGTGTGTTCCAGGTGTGGCCTGACCCAATTCATCAATTTTCCCTGATTCTAATCAATTGTATGTAAACTTTAGAAGTGGAAGAAGTTTAGTCTGATTTCATGCCAGATGATGAAGAAAGAAAACACATTATTAAAAAAAAAAAAACATGTGGTGAAACTGTGTTGTTGTCAACAAAAGCAGACCTTTCAAAAATGTTTTCCTCTTGTTAAAATCTAAAAATAATAAAATGTATTTTGGTGTTTAAAAAAACCCAACAAAATTTGATATAGTCTTACAGATATGATGAGCAGACATGAAGGTTATCTTGCAATTTTTCATGGTGCTTTTTTGTTTTATTTTACAAAAACAAAAAAATTGATTTTCTGCTAAGCAGTGCTGTGATCATCTATTTCTCTGAAACTACAAGCATTTTTTCCCATTTAAACTGCAGATAATTTTAGACCTTATCACACTGGGAACTTTGCTCCCCTCATTATCATTGGTAATTTAATTCAACTTAAGCAACATTTATTTTCATAGGCACAGGCAGCAATGAGGTGGTGAAATGAGTGAAGTTTACATGAAAGCCTATGAAATGAATACTCTTTTCTGTAAGTTTCAATTTGTCGGTTTTTGATGGGAACCGAGATGCGGCTCTGTATCTCCTGGAAAACCTTTTCAATTCCATTCACAAAGAACATCCCAGGCCTCTTTCTTTAACCTGAGCAGGCTGAACATCGCTTCTCAGCATATCGGAGTGATTTATTCCTTTTTTTTAAATGACATTCACCAAAAATCCACTTCTCCCCAGTGAAGTCTCTCAAACGGCTGTTCATTGTCTCCTGAGTCGTGTCACCAACTAATAACATCCCAGCCTACACACTTCCTTGAATGGACTGCCTCATGCATTCGGCAGCCTTTCATTATAATATGAACTGACAACGAGGCATCTTGAAATCTGGGACTGGTTAGAGTGGGTGGCTGAACGTTAAGCACTGGCTTCTCTCCGCTCCATTAGTTTCGTTTATCTGCTTGATATTTATAGGGTGCCTTCAATTGGGGTCTCGATGCAGGTGAGGCACTCGGAAAGGGTCTGTCCTGGCTGGCGGTGATTAATGCATGAATACATGAGCTTTATCTGAAGTCCAGCAGGCTCCAGGAGCAGTGAATGTCTGTACAATTAAAGGCGCAAGAAAAGTGGAGCATTGTGTCTATCTGCCGATTGCAGACTTGCGCCGGGGCACATGGGCAGTGTGGCGACTATTCCGGCAGCGGAGTCCATTCATTTCTTAATCACCTTCCACGACTCATTACGGTCTTCTTTTGTTCCTCCGGCCTCCTTTTCCCTGCACTGCGCCAGCAGATAAAGTATAGTTGGCTCAGGAGAGAGAGAGAGACGAGCCGGGGCGGGGGGAAACCCCATTTGACAGAAGAATGACGGAAAAATGTGCCAGAGAAACGGGCAGGTAACGACCGAGGAGCCTGAGAGCCCAGGAGATGACAGATTAAGGGGAGAGGAACAGGAACGGACAAGACAGAATCAGGAGTGAAACCTCAAACACACATTAACTGATTTTCTCTTTTTTTTGTGTACTACTGGTGTATTTAACATTATGAGCTTTTCACTATGTGTTATAATCACATAGAGATCAGCATCAATTAGACTCAGACTGAGGCAGAACTCCAACAGAATTTTTAAAACAGCGCAGAAGAGGTAGACTTAAATAATATAAAGTCTCTCAGTGATTTTATGCTGATTTAATGTGTTTTATCAAAAGTCAGCTAATCCCTGCTAGATGAAACTTTTTCAAAGAGAAACTCATAAATATTGTTTTTGTTGTGGCTCAAAAGAGAGCGTTACATAGTTTTGATAGGAACTGAGAATGTGGCTTGTTCATTCAGTGACACAAACCACGACTGATATTTTCTCTTCTAAGTTACTGATTCAAATCTGTAAAATGCACAACTTACTTTGGACAACAATACTGATAAAGCCGAGTAAATGCATTGTGATGACATACCAGCCATCAAAAATCCCCTCAACTTTGTGGAATGTTTTGTCGTAGAAAGAAATGTTTTTCTTTAATCATGTTAGAATTCATAATAAAAACAGCAGCCCAGCTACAAAGTTGCCCCCACAGGCTCAGTGAGGTAAGAGAAGCTTGGCTGTTGCTT
The DNA here is from genome assembly GCA_903067075.1 of Micropoecilia bifurca. Lineage (NCBI taxonomy): Eukaryota > Metazoa > Chordata > Actinopteri > Cyprinodontiformes > Poeciliidae > Micropoecilia > Micropoecilia bifurca. The sequence goes on along the minus strand of CAEGAF010025646.1, from coordinate 6,875 downwards.
TTTTTTTTTTTTTTTTTTTGAGAAAGCAGCTTTGTTGTGTTTTACTCCTGCTGAGAAGAGGAACAACAGGGAGGTTCCTAGTGCAGAGCATTCATGGTGGTTTCACTCCAACAGCATGGAGTGATTTAAAATACCCAACTATCAAGAATAGAACTGGGACATTTAAAACTGCTGCTTTTTTTACATTCAGTGGCATTTGAAACATCCTTTTGCTCCATTTCACTGCTTTATACTGTGTCTAAGCTGTAGGTTTTGTCTGTTATTGTACACTCTAGCGAAATGTTGGCTTTTTACACTCCTTCAAACACCTGCGTAGTCATGGTGTAAGATATACTACTGTGTTTAAGATATCACAGAATTGTTTCCTTTTATTCATTTAATTTTTTTACAGCAGGAGAATGAGGATAAGATCCAGTTACACCAAATTGCTATTACAAGTCTTCAAGCTTAAAATAATTGCTTTAGTTTGGTACAAATAACTGCTCATGTCCTCACAAGCAAGTTCCTTTTTATGTCATAGTTTGTGTTGGCAATGAAGTGCTTACTGTTGATAAAGATCATTTTGAATGTTTGATGCTAAGTCATAAAGCTTTACAGATTCTTATCAGGGTTTTATAGAACAGCGACACGTGAAAAAGCCAGTTCGCTTGAGACAAATACTGCATTTTAGGAGTTATTTTATCTTCCCTGCTGATGAATGGATGCCAATGCCAACAACAAGCAATAAACAATGTTCAATTCACACTGTGGTTTCTACATGTCTTGTAAATCAAGGATGGTGCAGTTAAGATTTCGTTTTTTTTGTCCCTATGTGATTTAAGAGACATTTGACTATATCATGTCTCAAATTTAAGCTTTTAAAATCAATTATATGTATCCTATTTAAAACTCAGTAACTTATAAATGCTTGGTTCGGAAAGGACAATTCGTTTTTCCATTTGAAATTCTGAGGGAATCCATTTTGAGATTAAGATTACCTCAGTTGTAATGCTGCTCTCAGTCAAAACTCTGCTTTCATTTTCAAAGAGGGTTTCGCTTGCAAACAGATATGAGCTTATCTTACTTAAAACTATAGTTCCACAGTTAAATGTAATTTTTTTCCAAACTAGTTTAAATCCTTCTCAAACCTACCTGCTGGTGAGTAAAGCTTGTGCCCTCAGTTGTGTTCGTCATGCCAAACGATTGTCTACGAATCTGAGCATAAGAAGATACCTATGATATGTTTTGACCTCTTAATAGTTGTGTTCATAAAATGTTTTGGTGTTTTAGTGAATTTTGTGCAGAAAATGTTTCTCCTGCTTTATGAACTTGCTGTAAATGTCAGACAGAGATTTAAAGTGTCTCTTTCCCAGTAATAAATTGCGAAGGGTGAAAATCCCTCATATTGTAAAAAAAACCCAAAATGTTGTGCTAAACAGCTTTGATCATCATGCACTGTAAAAAAAAAATGCTCAGGTTTGTAGCTGACATACGTTTACAGACAGATCAGTAACAACAAGGATTAGGAGCAGAGTTTTTGCGGAAGAGTAAATTTTCTTATTTATGCAGCACAGTAAAAAAAACCACTTGAAATTCTACTTTTTGACATGATTTCCATCTTGTACATTTTAGAGACACATTCATTTTCATTTGAGATGAGTTTGAAACAAATGTAGGTCCTCTTAAGGATCAAATTATTCATCAAATTACGACATTAAAATTGATGGAGTGTGTGTGCGATTGTTTTATTTATAAATTTTTTTCCATGACTGTTTAACCTCACCTAGCAGATCCATTCTTGCACTGAGGTCAGTCTGGAGAATTATTTGGCTTCATGAAAAACAATATTGTTGGCTTATGAGGAGGAATGGACAGAAGCGAGCTGAGCGGAGACAGAGGAAATTATGCTCTTATCTGTAATCTTTAACAGATCATCCCCAAACATGATTTATCCAGTGCAAACTAATAAAGGTTTTTGGAAAGCATCAATATCCTTCAAGGTGCAGCGCCTTTTCACAGAGAACCAGTCCAGCAAAAAGTCTGACATTATTCAGTTTTCTCTTTTTTTTTTCTTCTGCAGCTCTTCAGCATTATTAGCTCCACATAGAGCCTTTGTCTGACTTGAGTTTGCTGAGCTGAAAGAGGCAGTCAAACCTCACTTGACTTCCTAAGGGATTTCAAAAGATCACTGCTGCAAGGTCAGGGTTAGTGGCACTATTGAGGAATACTCATTAAATGCAATGATTGAAGAAATAAGAAGTCATATCTTTTTTTTTCTGGCAACACTTATCCTTTTTGTTCTGTAAATCTGCAGAGTTTTGTTGAATTTGTAAAAATCACAAAGCACAGGGATGCATGTTTTGAAAAGTAATTTAGAGACATAAAGATACTGCAGAGATTTAGTGTTAAATCAGTGTACAGTGTTTGCATAATTCGGCAAATAAAGTGTCATTCCCAGCCTAAGCCGGCTCTTTTGCATATTCTCCTAATTTTCCCTCTGCACCAGCTTCTCCTCTCCTTTATTAATCGGCAGTCACCGTGTATTTCCCATTCCTCTGAATTTATTCCACTACGCTCTTCAACTTTCCCTCGAGTCTCTAAACGTCTGTGAGGGCTTGTCAAGGGCTCAATCCAAGGAAGATAAAATATTTTTCACGAGGCCAGCAGGCAGCTGTAGCAGCCTGAAACCTGCAGAAACGTATGCAGAGTGAATTTTAACATAATTCAAGGAAAGAAAAGAAAAACCTGACAGTTGGGTTTAGCTGGTCAAAGGCCAGTTCCAGAAATTACATATTTACCAAAATAAAGTCTCATTTTGGTTACAATTACTTTATCAGACTGCCAGATTTGTATTTGTAGCCCCATAAGCCAATTGAAATGTTGTAGTGACAGCAAAGAACCCTTGAATTTGAGCTCCACGACACATCTGTGCTCAATTACTGCAAATAATTCAACCAGTAAAAAGAATTTAATTGGCTGGTGGTGGAACTGAAGGCGATTCAGTTTTATTTATTGTTTAAAATGTTACATTTTCTACCTACTCTTACTTATAAAGAAGTTATTCTTTACAAAAGGCAGCTCTACGTGTTACAAAAGCTGATTGCACATCTAGGTGACTGAGCTGCACTTTAATGTGAGCTGATCTGACGGAATCCATTCAATATGCATTCAGCACACGCTACTGATGGAAACCAGTAACGCTATTAGGAAGCTCTGAATGTCACCAGAAATTAAATTATGCTCCGGTTCTAAAGAACACCGACGTTCATTTACGTCTTTACCTTCTGTATTCGATTGACTTTGACTGTAAAAGCTTGAAGGATTTTTGCGCTGGCCGAGGCGTTCAGGTTCTCCCTACAAAGCTTGAACGGTCAGTCGCGCGGCATTCAGAGCAAAGAGAAATAATGAATTATGTGAGGACTGAGGGTGAGTTTGTGGAGTTGACTGGTGTGGTGGTAGTATTAATAATCACGCTACACTTATTTTTGTTCCTTTCAGAAATTCTTTTTTTAAATTCATGATGACTCTGTTACTTGGCTTCTCACTTTTGTTTTTGCCTTTGTATTATCTCGCATTCACATTCATATGCCAGCCTCTCTTTATTTTAACTTCTAAATTCCGCTTTTGTCAAAAATCACAGTAACGTTTACTGTTGTTGTGTGTGTTTGCACAGATCCGTCGCCTCAACACAAGCAGAAACCCCCAACCACGGACCTTTGCTACAAGACTGAAATCAGCAGCCTCATGGACTTCAACTCTCCTGATGCCTCATTGGACAAAGGTACAACTCACATTTGATGACAAACTGAAGCAGGTTGTTTAAATACTATATGCTGTTCTTTGTGTTCAGGTCATGCAGCTGGAATTGCAGAACCAATGGGTTACCTTATCAATTTGTGTAAAATGACCAATAATATCACTATCCAATAGCAATACTCTATATGTTTTTATCTGCATAAATTATATTGATCAACCTATTACTCAGGCTAGAGAGACATGATGAAGTAAAGCTGCTTTTTGCACTGCAGATTGTGCAGCAGATGCTCCTGACTTTTCTTTGTATCTTAATAACAGCACTGACTTTTACCTCCTCTGTTCACACCTAGATTTTCTCTGGCACACATTTGCATAAATTATTGGACTGCAAATATATGCAATTTTGAGTACAGCACAAATCAGCAGCTAGATTTTTCTGTGAATACATTTGAAATCTTTTTTCTACAAACAGTTCTGATAAAAACCTGAAAAACAAGGTACTGTCTTTGTTGCCTCTGGTCTTTCAAAAGTCACAAATATCTCTCTCTCTGCCATGTGAGCTTTCCAAAATCAATGCAGCTTTGTGGAAGGAGAGAAAAGGTGAAGTCAAAGTTAGCAGGGCATATAGAAACCTTTACAGAGGAAAAATAAGTTGGCATTGCTTTTGTCCTGATTTTTAATCATAGACGTCAGGTGGGGAGAAACTGCGCTCAACAACAGAAGAAGTCCAGTAACTCGTTCGGACTTGAAATTGTCCACAGCATGTTAGTGGTGAGACAAGATGTGCTTCAAATACACATTGCACAGGGGTAGTCTCTGTGTGACTTTCTGCTTTAAATCCTCTGCTAGCTGCCCACACACACCATCTGTAAATCGCTGCATCACACACTCGAGCTGTAATGCCGGATTAGCAGTGTACAGGTTTGCTGATACAGAGCTATGATTCCACAGCAGTGGATGAGTCTGGTTTCATGAAGGCAGTGGGCTTCCATCTTTTCTCCTCCGTTTAATTGTCACAGTCACTGTCAGTGCCTTATAGTGTATTTTGAATGCATGAAGAAAGCTTTATCAACGTAAAAACTGCAGCCGTTGTTGGCATTCGTCTTTACATTTGCTTTAATTCCAGAAGTTGAACTTAAGGATGTTATTTTGATTCAAGGTTCATCTAATTTGCTCTAATTGTTCTCGTATCGTGTGTCTGTAGCTCGCACAATTAGAAACCATCTAATGGAGCTCGGCTTAAACGTTTAAAGGCCGTATTTATCCGTGTGACTTTGATCTAGCAGGGTGGTCAGACTGGTCCTACGTCACTTTGACAAAATACACTCACACTAGTGGTCTGTTTTGATCTGTCCAGTGTTTTTAACACTAAAGCACTCTGCTCATGCCTTCTTACGCGCCGCCGCAAAACTGTCTGTCAAACGTTGTCGCCTGCGCCTCTGTCAGCTGCAGCGCAGATCTCCACTGTCACCTAGGCAGCCCGTGGGGATCTAGTCCTCATTAGTATCCTGCTCAATGATCTGTTCGGCTGCTCGTTGTTGTTGCAATCCTAGGAGGAGAAACCGTTCTTCCTCGTAAAAAAAAAAAAGCTAACAAAGATGTTACTAAAAATACCACGGGGGGATTAAAAGTAAATTTATTGCCTCGAGTTCTGCATATTTGCTTTTTTTCTGAATGTGTGCTCCACAGAAGTACCAAGCTAATTCTGTTTAGGATTTTTGATAGAAAAATATATATATGAATATGCAGAGATATACATGGTTACATCTAGCAAAATCCACATATATTATTCAAAAGTGGGATCCACTCAGTTTTATGCGGAATTTTAATACATGTTTGTGTGCATACAAACATTCTCCTGCAGCAGGCGCGGCGGTTCGTGCATTAGGTCCTTAGTCGTTCCCTAAGGTGCTACAAGCGTGCTGACTCAGGAAAATCACAAATACGCACTCTAAACCCCTGCAGTGGCCAAGGCCGCCATATATCACTACAAGTTTCATCAGAATGAGAACAGGCAACTAAGGTTGATGTTATCAGCAAATTCATCTCTGTTCTCCAGTAAAAGCGAGAGACGGTGGTGGGGGGCGGGGGGAAACGGACGTAAGCAGCCAGCACTGGATCATTATGGAGACAGGTGCTGCTTCTGCACATTAAGTAGCTCTAAGGTCAGCGGTGGGGCGAGGCTGGAATGTCTGCTGGTTTAAATAGAAGGTCAAAGCAACGAGGTCAGAAAGTGCTTCTGGAAATAAAATTTAAAAAAGAAAAAAAAAAAAAAACCCGGATTTGGAGAAAGAAGTTGATAAAGAGGATGGAGTGGGGAGGGATGAACGCCACTGTGAAGGGAAGGAGGACAAGGTGAAAGATTGCCTGAATGCAGTGTGTGTTCTGATTACAGAGTGAGAATCATGCAGGAAAGAGGTGAGTCGAGATGCATAAGTTGGCAAAAAGAAGAGAGAATGTTTTCTATTCTTGTTTCTATCACTTAACCCTAAACCCTCCAAGTGTCACTGACACGATAAAAGAACTTATATGATTTTTTAAAAATTACCTACTGTGCTTTCATTCTGTGTACATAAAAGCTTTTAAGAAAAAATATTGCTGCTATAAATTCCACGTAGTTGAAGAGTGTCGCACCAGGTTTGGGTCAAACGCTGGTGCCATCTTGTGATGTAATGATGGTAAGTCCAAATATAAACTACACAGAAGCGCAGGAAGTTGTGAGCAATTTCAGCAAAGATCTAAGCAATTTATCTGCAGTTTTGTAGGAATGAACTAGATGGAGTGATGAAGAGGGAGGGAGAAGATTATACAGAGGAACTGCAACAGTATCTACTGAGTCATGTAGTTCAGGAGGTGACAATGACTCCAAAGTTGAAGTTGGCATAAAATCACATTTCAGTTCTCCTTTGAAATTCTTAACACTGAAGTCCAACAGAAAATAATGCTTGTTTTTCAGAAGTCACTGCAAGATGTCAGTGTTTAGCATAGAGGCTGCTGTTCTGGTCCTAATAGTTGAGTCATAGTTTATCACCTTACAGAGTGATTTTCTTTTATCAGTTGTCAATAGCATATATGAACTTGTATTTTTCTTTAATTCTTAAAATATTTGGGTTTATAGCACTAATGTTGAAATTCCATCC
>CAEGAF010025632.1:0-22030 GCA_903067075.1 Micropoecilia bifurca | reverse complement strand
TCAGTAACTCTGGATTGTTTATTGTAATGGATCCTGTTTTTGCCTTTGAATGTTAAGTTTTATACTTGAATTTTTTGTCCAAATTAAGGTGAATCCATGGTTCCTTTTTCCACATAATGTAATGGTAGTGTTTATAATAAGATATAAATAAGTAATAATTATGTGATCGTATCGGAGATCGGAATCGGCGATCGGCCCTCAGGGGTGATCAGTATCGGTATCGGTATCGGCAGGAAAAAACCTGATCGGCACATCCCTAGTAAATATGTGATCAATATAAATAGATAAGTTCAATACACGGTTCAGTAAGTTCACTGAACTCTGATCTGGAGTTGCACAGCATTCTGGGGGATGTAGGCTGAGGAAACCTGTCACAACTGGCTTAACAAGGTTGATGGCATCAACTAGCTCACTCTTTGGTTACCTAGCAACAACCTTCTGTGCAGCTTGTGCAGCAGCAGGTTTCTCCACCGCGTCTCATAACTGCTTAAAATGACCAAAAACATTGTGGAGAAAAACCTGGAGAAAAACCTGGATAAACAGGAAATGACACGTCACCAGTTGGACAGTAATTCAGATATTTAAATAAAAAGCTAATCAATGTCATGATACATTTTCAGCCATATGGTCCAGTGATATTACCAGTGATTAAAACCCTAAACATGCAATTCCCAAACCCAAGATGTGGAGTAAAAGTCTCCAAAAAGAAGAAATGAGCAGCAGAGACCTTCTGCTCCAGCAGGACGCCTCCATTTTGGCTCATTTCTAGACAGATATTCTTTTAAGACTTTACTGGCCTTAACCTGATGGAAACCAACAGCCAGACAGCCTCGCTGACAGCAGCTCTATAGATGCTGTTACTGCATCCATAAGGTCAGTGTCAGTGAGCAGCTTTACAGTTATTTTCATTTGGGCACATAAACATTTCTGTGTGAACCAGGCTTTAGTTGTCCTGACTGGCTAGTGGCAGAATCCTCAACACTTCAATATTTGCCTGTCACTTTATTACTGTAATTGTGGTCAGAACGCAAAGATCTATTTTGTTTTTTCTCACACAGTGTGGCGTCTCCACTGCTCTTTTCATAAATAATCCGTAACCAGTCCAGGCAGCGTTTATTGCTGTTTTCATGTTAAAGAGAAATCTGAACCAGTTTATGTTTTATTGGCATCTCAAAGCTTTAGAGGGCTTCCTGTGGCTGCATGCACCTGTCTTGAATTATGTTATATTTCCCTCCATTGCCAGAGTTTTCCTCTTACATGATCCTGAAAGCAGGACTGATGTTTATGTCAGCGGTAACATTACAGATCCAGATGTGGAGCGACGCCTCTTGTGCAGTTTGTTCTAGAGGTTTAATTAGCAGCAGATGGAGGCTGGAGGATGGAGGCGGCCGTCACCATCGCTCCTGCTCAGCTCATTCCTTCCCTGCCCAGCCTCCACACCACAAATGATCTGTGCAGCACTTCATCTCACTGCATGCGCAGCGTTAAAGCAGCATGTTCCCCGGCTCCCTGGGAGACATTTCATCTCTTGGATCTGGAGAAAAGCTTTAGACGTGAAGTTAAAAAACAAACTAACAATCCTCTGGAAAGAAGCATGGAGTCTGATCTGGATAGCATGTTGGTACGTCAGGTTTTAGGGCCGTCGTAGATTGAAAAGGAAGAGGAAACTTACACCAGAAATCTCTCAAACGTTTTGTAAAAATTTGCAAGAAAAAAACTTTTCAAAGTCAAAAATGTTCTACTTTTGGAAATCTGGATTTCAAATGTCAAAAATTCACAACATTTGAAGCTCAGACAGGTTCATGTTTTTAGTTTAATCTAAAACTATGAGTTTTTACTGGTAAAATTTTGACCTTTCAAACTCAGAAGGTTCCAAGTATTTCCTAGATAATACTTGGAAGATCTCAAAACTTCTGAGATTTTCTTGCAAATTCTTGATGTTTGAAGATCAGAAGCTTCCTTGTTTTGTTTGTGTGTGTGTGTGGGTGTGCGTGTGTGTGTGTGTTTTGCGGGGTGGGGAATTAGAATTTAGTTTTAGATTAATATCAAAGTTTTGTCTTTTCAAACTCAGAAGTTTCCAAGTGTTTTCTAGAACATTTCTGAGAAAAATCTCAAAATTTGTGAGTATTTTCTAGCAAAATTCCAATTTGTTTTTTGTCGTTTACATGTAGCTTAACGCTGCATGTAAACTAAAAGGAAACTAAAGTACCAAAAGTTCCATTTAAATTATTATTTAACCTACAACATGATAGTTATTAGAAACATAAAAATGAGCATCAACACAGACATTTTATTACATAATGCACTGCCTCATAATAATCAGTGTAAAATGTAAAGTTTTCACATAATGTGGCAGAAAGTTTAGCAAAACGTGTTCAAGGATTTCATTATGGTTTGCGTTGATTATTACATAATGCTATTTCAATGATGTTTTATTACTTTTTGAAGATTTTACTGCATTATTACATAACACAGCATCACATATGTACTGCAGGCCGGGTGTAGAGGAGGACTGCTCTCCCTCCTCAGCCTGTCTGATGACGACTCTCAGGTTGTTATACAAGCAGAGCTCTGGTTCCTCTGAATCTGATCAGGACCATCTGCTTTGGAAGCTGTTATTCTCAAATGATTTACAGGTTTGCCCTGTTGCAGATGAAGCTACTCATGACGTTCTTCAGAACCCATCAAAACGAGCTGCACAGATTACATTTCCTTCAGCTAAACGCTCCCCACAGGGGAACACAGCCCACCTGGACCTGTCAGAGGTCACACTTTGTTTCTGAGCACAGCGATCCTCCCAGAACTACACCTGACAGACTCTTGTTTGCGTGATGATGCCATGGTTTGGTCGACTTTCTGATCAGGAGAGACGTAAAGAGGAATAATAAAGTTGGTTTCTCAGCAGTTTTTGTGACCCTGACCCAAGAGATGAAGTTATGCAACTGAGAAAAACAAGAAAAATCCTCCCACACTTTGTTTTCTTCCAAACAAATCATTTTTCTCTGCACACGTTGGGGCTCAACGTTTTTCTCATCTGCTGTGTGTTTGTCACCACAATCCCCAACATCCAGGCTGAGCATAGATGTCTGCAAAAAGATAACAAAATCAGACGCAGTGTTTATCTGCACGCTGTTGCAGATATCAATTTTCCTGTTTGTAAAACAAACAAAAAAAACCTACTTGCGAGGTTCTAGAGAAGCCTGAATTTGAGGTGTGTGGACGCACTGATTAAATCATGTTTTTGTTTGTTGGTTTGGGAAAAGTTCCACGTGTAGATGAGACTGCGTACACCTCAACAGCAACAGCGGTGTAGTTCTTATGCCAGGCCACTGAGTGGCACTGTGATTTTAGCACATCAATGTATGGGTTTTTGGCCCTTAGTTTTTATTTTTCCTTTTTAATGTAATTATATTTAAATATCTTTAAGAATAAAATTGGACCAAAGTCAGATTTTTTGTTTGTCTGCACAAACTTGATGAATGAAGCTGATTCTGTTTTCTAGACTTCACACCTTCTGACACAGCCTCAATGTTATTCTGAAAAGTTCCCTTCAGAAATGTTACAACTCTAAACAGGTGGGTTTTAGTCAAGATTTAAAGGAACTCAGTGATTCAGCTGTTTTACAGTTTTCTGGAAGTTTGTTCCAGATGTGTGGTGCGTAGAAGCTGAATGGTGCTTCTCCTTGTTTGGTTTTGGTTCTGGGGATGCAGAGAGGAACCAGAACCAGAACCAGAAGACCTGTAACCTCTTACAATTCACACTGTGTGGCTCAAAGTAGCATTTCTTAATTTGAAAGCGTATTTTACGTTATTTTGACTTCTTCTTGTTTTTCCACTGGAGATGGTGGCCTCCAAAATGCTGCCACCATCTAGCACTTAGCTAGCTTACAGCTTACTGCTTAAGCTAGCTAGCTTACTGCTTACAGATATATTACAGCTGTATGTGAATTCAGGGTCTGCTAATGTGTGTCAAGCTTCAGCATAGCCAAAAGTCTTAATTAGCCATCTCTGTCATCACAAAATTCAAAAAGGACTTCCCTTTTCACTTCAAAATAAGAGCCTCCAACATGGATGCAACATCTTCTTCTTCTTCTTCTAGTTGAGTTTTAATGGCGTTTGGCAAGCAACTTAATGGTGTGCATTACCGCCACCTACTGGTATGGAGTGTGGATCAGAACGCAACTAAAAAAAAAACTAAATCCTTTTTATCAGTTTAGTTTCCTTAAGAAAGTTTATTAAATAACGTAAATATTCAGATGAAGAGGAATATCCCAAAATATCTGGTATTTTTAACTGTAACTTATTCTTTAGAAGTCTATATTCTAATCTCCTCTCCTCAGAGTACTTTGTACATAACAACAAAACATGTTCTACTGTCTCTTCTTGAAAACAAAAATCACAATTACCTGTTATGGATGCAACATGATGTTGATGTCATTTCTTATCTGTGTCCTAATGATGGCTTCATTAATTCACCATTTGTCATGTGTTTATAGTATTTAGAGTTAATGAAAAAGACTTGACTGGTGATTTTTACTGTTGAGTTTTTGTCCAGAACTGGTCTGGCTCTATACATTTATTATTTCTACGCTTTTTGACAGGATAAGAAAGATTTACACTCATTTTTCACATAAAAGGATGAGGCTTTTACTTTTACTGCATTTCTCATAGCAAAGTGACTCATTGGCATTAGAAGCTGAATGGGGGTTAGAGGATTGGGGGCTGTTTCCCCACTGGGATTCAAACAGAGATCTGTTCATAGCCAAGACAGGACAAACATTTGGGCCTTCCTGCGTTTTGCATTTTCTGCGCTGTGGTTGTGTGACTAGTGGAGTTGCAGGGTTTTCACACCAGACCAGGTGAAACCGGAATGTTTCAAATGGAAAAGTTCCAAAGCGGGATTGATCAGCGTCTTTAGCCCAGCTTTAGTTCTCTCCCTCTCTCTTTTAGATGGATTTTTTTTGTTTTTGTTTTTTTTTTATATTTCCGCAATTCCACATTGCAGTGATTTGCTCTGGTAGAATAATTAGATAGCTTAATGTCCTGATATTTTCACCAGAGACCCACTCATATTTCCCATGATGCTGCACTAGCAGGGAAATGATGTCACACAATGCATGCTTTCAATGTGTGCCATCTCAGCTTGTTGCTGAGCTCGCTGTCTGCCAGGTGTTAGTCATTTCCTAAACCTAAGCAGACATTACCTTTGCTGGCCTTTAAACGGAGGAGGCGAAAAACATGACTTTGGATGTTTTTATGTGTGAAATGTGATTGAGTCAGCAGATAAATCAAAGAGTTAAAGAAAAATGTTGCGTTGGACCTTCTGTTGGCAGAAGGATCATCTGATTTGTCTTCGTTGCTCTTCTCTGCTGATGTGAATCTTCTTGAGGAAAAACAAAAAATCTAAAGTTCAGCTTGGTGGAAAATAAGCGTTATCCTTGTATTTAAGTTATAAGCCAATGTTTCTGCCATGGCGATGGCCTGGGAGTGATATTGAGTCACTTTATAGTATTTCCACACTTCTTCCTCTGAAACTGCAGCTATCTAGACTGGACGATCTGTTCCAGAAGTATAATCGGTACATCAGCTAATTTATGCTAGTGCTAACATAAATGCTTCCAGGAAGGATATCTTTATTTCTTTTTTTTCCTTTTTTTTTATGTCATTGTATAAATGTTGTGACTTTTCTGAGAATGGGCTTTAAGAAAATGTAAAGTTTAAAGCACTGAATGTTTTTGTTGTTGTGTCCAGATGTGGGTCAGTGTAGAATCTTCTCAATATTTTAATCTAAAATGTTTTCATTAGCTTTTATGATCAGCATTACAGAAATAAAGACTTGATATGATCTGAGTTTTATTTAGTGAACTGAGTTACTGAGATACATCAACTTTTTAACAAAATGATGACTTATTGAGTAGGACTGCATTAGATCATGTAAGAGAGACATATATATATATATACATGTGGACTACATCAATTTCTGTCTTTTAGATTTGCATTTTAAAATTTGAAATGCCATGTCTGCCCTTCATACTCTGTCATTCCCCGTATAGTCAAAGATTACATTTTTACAGTGTTGTCCTCCAGTGTGTGTGCCGTGTGTGTATGTGGTGCCCTGAGCTCTCCAGTGAGCAATATGTGAAACGGCTGCAGCTGGTCCATGAACTACCAGCTCGGCTGTTTCAGCTTTTTCTAAAATGATATTCATTTTCCACTCACAGTGGAGCAGTCAGTCTCAGGTCTGTTTCCACATGTTAATGTAACATGTAGAGGAAAATGGTTTTGTGCTGCTGTTTATGGGCTACATGTGTTTATACCTCCTATTACTGAACAGATATTAATGAGAGATAAAATATTGAATATTCGGTCAGTGTTAAGGAGCCACATTATAAATTAACTCAGTTGCAGTTAGATAATAAAAGCTTGAATAAAGGTTCATTTATATTTAAGTAAGTGGATACATTTATAATATTTAGTATAATATGTTTAAGGGTTGATTCAAGTGAAATGGATCATTGAAGTAATAATAATTAAATGTAATTAAATTTGAAATGTGAATGTGTGGTAGGTTGTTTTTTATCCAAAAATAGAGAAGTCCTTTAAACTTTCTGGCTTTTTACGTTATTAGATTGTTAGCTGTAGCTTACAGTTCTGGTGAAAATAGAATAACACAACAGCAAATGATAGACCCAAAGCCCATATCACCAAACCATGCTTTATATTTCCCTTTTTAATTTCAATCATATTTCTGAAATGTAATGTGAAACGTGGTTAGTCACTAACACAGTGCAGTGTGACAGTATTTTCAGAAGATGGGAATGATTAAAAGAAGCATCTTAATGTTAAGGGAGCACTGACTGAATTTTTCTGACCGATCTCTGGAAGGTCTGACCTGCTGATCCTGAAATTATTTATTTATTGTCTGAAAAGTCATTAAATATGGCAACAAAGTCACTAAGTTGGCAACACTGGGCTGACTGTTGTTAACTACACACTAAGATGTGACCTGAGTTGGGCTTTACAATGAAGGGTCTGTCGACCTCAACTCACCCAAAATGAAGTAACTCTTGGCCGATTTGTTTGTTTCTGTTGCTTGAAATGAGAGGATTTTGTAGAACAGATTTCTCTCGTTACCCTTCATGAGTTTTGCTGTTATTCTCTGGACCTCCTGGCTTTGAAAGTCTTACAAACTCATTCCTAATGCAGGTCTTTTTAAGTTTTAGGGGATGTTCTGTGGTTACTGCTGTTTGGGCAGTTAAATGTTACAGATTGTTGCACTAATCCAACAAAGCAAATATATGTTTCACAAAGTGTGAGGTGACTGTTCATCAGAGTAACGTCTGTCCTCTGATACCACAGATTCACATTTGCTTTCAGGTGTGGTTGTGTCAAATGGTGTGTGTGTGTGTGTGTGTGCGTGCGTGTGTGTGTGCGTGTGTGTGTGTGTGTGTGTGTGTGTGTGTGTGTGTGTGTGTGTGTGTGTGTGTGTGTGTGTGTGTGCGTGTGTGTGTGCGTGTGTGTGTGTCTGAGCCAGACTGATCCTCATCACCCTGAGCCTCCATGCTAGGTTAGCGTTACAGTCAGCCGGCTGCTTCATTCATTCTTAAACTTCAGACTTTTTATCCTCGTTGCTTGCTGACCTGTTGTGATGTATATAGCGTTATTGTCTGTGATTCCCATCCCTTTAAATTTGCCAACACCTCGTAATGTCTAGTGTGTGTGAGTGTGTGTTTTGTGACTTGAACATTGTCACTGATGTGTTTTGTTCTTCAGAACATTTGTCGGAGCAGAGCAGTGGGCAGAAACCCCGGAGGAGCCCCCTGCAGAGCCTGTATGAGGGGGACCAGGTGAGTGGTGTAGGAACATTCTCCCTTCTTTCACAAACCTCAACGCTGTTTTGATTTTCTTTGTTTCTTTATTTTGGGGCGGCACTAAAAGCCCCTTTGATGTTTGTGTATTGTAGTCAAATTGCACTGCTTCTGAAGTTTTGTGCCTTAAGGTGGCACTTTGCAGATCAACGCCATTTTGTTATATTTGTTTTAGAAAGAAGAGACACTTCCTTCTCTTTGAATTTTCCATTTTTAACAACAAAAAACCAAACGATGAGACCTTTAGATGTTCTGTTTTTATCACCTGCATTTTATCCTTCCTGCCTTCGTCATTGGTTTGTTTCCTGTGTTGGTTGTTCACTGAGATTAAAACCAATAATCCTATTTTCCTTCTTTTTCAGATTTGAAATGCTTTGTGTAAAAACACAGCAGCTGTTCCCAGTTAAGTCTTTCTGTGTGGAGAAGGAAGGTTTAATTTTCATAAAACAAACAAGCTCCAGCAGGTTCCACTTAAATTTAACTGCTTGTAATATTTTCTTCATTTTCCTTCCTCCTCAAGTCTTAACTTGATAATCTCTCAGGATGGTAATTAGGAGGTAAACTGTTGGCCAGACACACTCATGTGTCTGTTTGGCCCAAATCAACCTTAAGCAGCTCTTAAAACTTAGAGGTTTGGGCAAAATAAGCTGTAAATATTGTAGAGTAAATACTTAAAGTGGGGAAACTTGGTGTTTAACAAACCACCAATTTTTCATGTTTCTCTTCTGAAGAACAGAGAGATCTTAGCCACATAGAATCTGAGCTCATTTTAAATTCTACAATTTTTCCTTGAATTTTAAATCAGTAAGATAAAAGTTAAAGAGATGGGCAGATCGATCCAACATATTGACAACATGTCGGTATTTGTATATTGAAAATCCATTTTATTTAAATATTGTAGTTTCTCAATTTTACCCAAAAACAGATTTTTATTTTGCTCTCAAATTATATTTTTTACACTTTAAGAAAAATCTGCACATAAATTTGCTTCAGTTTTTTTTTATTATTGTTTCTGTTTATCTTTTATTTTCTCCAAACTTTCTCCAAATTCTGTCCTAGATTTTAATAAAATATTCCTAAGAAAAGAAAACACAAAAATACTTAGAGGTCAGCAATATAACGGTATAAAAACCTACATAATAAAAGGTTTTGATATCGATATCGGTATAGATTATATTGGCCTATATTTACTTGGTATTGGATCGACAGCAAAATATTTAGTATTTCACTCCTACCTGGTGCAGGGAATTCTGGGTAAAATACAAACAAAACAAACATTGATAGCAGAAGGCTAAAATCCGACGTCACTCTGTTTTTGTTGACATAAAGAAGAAGGAAGATTCCAAAAATGTAGCAATAAAGTCAGAATAGGAGGAATGATTGAATGATTCAGACATTTTATGGTTAACTATAACTACTCACCATGTGATTGTTTACAGCACATGCAGATTTCCTGTCAGCTTCCTAGTGTAACTGGCCCACTGATATTTAAAATGTCTTCCAGTTTCAGTTTATTAAAATTTAAAATGTATTGATCGTTCAGAGGCTGTTCTTGCATTGTGATGTCATCACCATTATATTACTTGAAAATGGTCCGAAACAAGATTATCGTTTACCGCAAAAACCTTTGGGACATTTGTTAAGGTGACAGGCCTTGTTGCATGTGGTTAACCCTTTGTGTTAACCCTCAGCAGCAGAACCAAACCCTGCTGCTGTCTCCTAAGGACATATTTGACTTGGACAGTCCTAGTTGCTATTCATGTCCCCTCATTGTCCACAGGGACAGACTTAAAGACGAGGTCTAGGTTTAGGTGAGCGTACGGCCAGGTTCTGCTGCTCAGAGCGCAGCCTCTCAGTGTTTCCTGGATGTTCCAGTGTCTGTCGGCAGACACAGAGAGCCAGTCATCGGGTCGGACACAGAGTCAGACTGAGTTCTGGGGCTGCGGCCGCTGCAGTGCCAAGCCAACCCGAGTAAATAAAAAGAGTAAATAAGACATTTGTGCCAGTAGGAGAACAGGATGAACTAGATGACCCCTGGTTTTACCAGGCAGCTGCGCGTTCCAGCGGCGGTGAGACCACCCTCTGTGGAGTCAGAGCTTCACTCACCATGGAGAAGTGAAGTCCTCATGACATGCAGAGTAACTGTATGTCCTGCATCTGATTAATGAGGAGTGTGTCCTCTAGTATAGTGCACTGCAAAAGGTTTTTACCTAATAACTATAATCTTCAACATACAGTGCATCCAGAAACTATTCACAGCACTTTACTTTTTCCACATTTTGTTATGTTACAGCCTTTTCCCAAATAGTCTTAATGAATTATTTTCCTCAGAATTGCCCACCTGAGGATCCAGGTTTCTAGGGACAGGTGTTGGGCCTTAGCTATGGCTCTGAACACAGTGATGCAGGCATCAGATTGTCTTGAGCCATGTTTCTAGTATCTGTCCACATCAAATAAACTGTAAAAATAAATAAATAAATAAAGTGGCGCTAAGTTGGTGACATCGTATTCAAAAAGACTTGAGGCTGAAATTGCTGCCAAAGGGGCAGCAACAAAGTATTTATCATTTATCAGTATTTATATGTGAATAATAATGTAAATGTGATTTCTTGATCTTAAATTTGCAAAACTCTTAAAAACCTTTTCCACATTGTCATAATGGGAGATATGTGTGTAAAATGCTGAGGAAAGAGATTCATTTAGTAGAACCTGGTTTTCTGTGTATTGTGAGTCAACACCAAGTCGTGTGTGAAGTCATAAGAAAATGTTACATGGTCCTATTAGCATTTTCAAAAAACAAAACATCTGATATGTGTGATATGTATTTATCAAATGTCATGAATGTATTTACAAGGTTTGCTATTTTTCTGTCCAAAAACTTTCTGAAACCATCCAAACCTGAACCCAGTTAAACTATCTGCTCCTGGTTTTCTTTCCCCAACAGGTAGAATCTGCTGTGTCGGCCGTCCATCAGGGCCGCCGGGAGCTGCTGGAGGACGCCTGCCGCTCCTACACCCGCAAACGCAGAGTCCTCGTCCCTGAAGACCTGAAGCACATTATTGTGGACGACCAGCACGGCCTGCTGTACTGCTACGTGCCCAAAGTAGCCTGCACCAACTGGAAGAGGGTCCTGATGGTTCTGACAGGAGTCTCAGGTGACCACAAAGACCCGCTGGCCATCCCCGCCAACGAGGCCCACGTCCCGGGAAACCTCCGGACCCTGTCCGAGTTCTCCACCCCCCAGATCAACCAGCGCCTGCGCTCCTACCTGAAGTTCATTTTTGTGCGTGAGCCATTCGAGCGGCTGGTCTCTGCGTACCGCAACAAATTCACGCGGAGCTACAACACAGCTTTCCACAAACGATACGGCACAAAGATCGTCCGCCGGCACAGGCCAGACCCTCTGCCGGAAGCCCTGGAGAAAGGGGACGACGTCTCCTTTGAGGAGTTTGTGTATTACCTCGTGGACCCAGCAACCCAGCGGGAAGAGCCCTTCAACGAACACTGGGAGCGGGTTCACTCGCTGTGCCACCCCTGCCTCATCCACTACGACGTGGTGGGGAAGTACGAGACGCTGGAGCAGGACTCCGGCTACGTGCTGCAGCTGGCCGGGGCGGATCAGCAGGTCCGCTTCCCCGCCTCGTCCAAAAGCACCAGGACTACCGGAGATATGGCGGCCGACTTCTTCCAGAACATCAGCCCCTTCTACCAGAAAAAGCTCTACAATCTATATCGCATGGACTTCCTGCTCTTCAACTACTCAGTTCCAGCCTACCTCAAGTTCAGATGAGGCCGGGACGTCTTTCAGACACAAACTTCTTGACCTGCTTCTCTATCTGCTTTTAATGGAAAAAACATGAAGTTTTCATATCTGAACAGGTGAGAAAAACAAAAGCTGGTGAGGACATTCATGAGGAGATGGAGTTTCTGCCTCACGAGGCAAATGAGATTTTATGGAAGACGTGGAGTTAACTGTTAGTCACTGGCTCTGAATGTGTGAAATGCTGTTCAAGTTTAGGTTTTCTGCTGTTACAAAGGTGAATTTGCACAATAGGGGATCTCTAGAGCAGTGATGTCCACTTTTTGACATGTGGGCCAAAATTGTAAATCGGAAGTTTTTTTAAATAAAATGCTACATGGAATGTGTCAATGATAGAAACAAATTGGTCTGAAAATGGATCTCTAATTCATGTAAGACTGGAATTATACTCACTTTTGCCACCCATTTGTTTGCAAAGGTTTGTGGTGTTTGTACTGCACTGCTCTAGGAGAATGAATTGAATCCAGATCCTGTGTGGACAGCGAATGTCTCCAGACATGTGCCTTGGATCGTGGGCCTTCATTTTGTCCCTTGGCAACAGAGTTTTTCTAACTGTGACTATTGTTCTGGGGTTTTTTACTGTAGGAAATTTTCTTTTGTGTAACTATTATTTTAATTTATTATTTGTAGCTGTAAAAAAAGCCAAACCAAACTAGATATATGTTCTTCCATGTATTTCAAATAAATGGATTTTCACCAAGATGGTTCCATGTGTTTTATTTAACTGAACAAATTGTTTTGTTTCTTATTTTTTCAAATGCAGAAACTACAAATTCAGCCAGGCCTCACTGTTATTGCTATTTTTGTCTTTATGGACGTCAAAGAAATAAAAAAAAGGTTCCGCACAAGAATAAACTCTGACCTCAAACTCTGCTGTTTGTCAATAGGAACACATACTAACACATAGACAAGTTAAATATTAGAGCCTTATAGTGTCTGCTTTATGTTGACATACAAACACAATTATGTCTATTGGTCATAATATAAACACCCACCATCTAGCAATAACTATAGGCAGCAATAATTGGTGTTTCTACAATTTCAGTTTGAGCTCATTAAACTGCATGTGAACAACAGAGAAGTACTAAGGACCAAAGTACTGAAGAAGTTTACAGTTACATTTTTTTCTTACTTGGACACTTTTTTACATTGAACTGGTCATATCTGTGACCTAATTCTGACCAGGAAGTGATAATCAGAACAGAATGAACAGCAACAAAATCTGAGCTGTTGATCTTTAAGCTACTCATTATGTGAGCGTTTAGTTTTCCCTTATAGTGAATCATGATTGTGATAGAATTATGATTTGATCCAAAGTCAGATTATAGCATCTCTAATAACCAAGTCACCACCTGTCCTTTTGTTTCATTGTCTTTCAACTGCAGTTGCAGTGAGCTCAGCGCTGTGCTTCAGTCTTTCACATTAGATACTGGTGCTGACCAAATGTTTCAAAGTCAGAAAGTTTTTCAGAGCTGAAAAACCTGAAGGTCAGGGCCAGGAAAGCAGTTCCCAGCAGGTCCCCCAGAGCTGTGAGGTAGGGGATGGAGTAGCTATCTGGATCCAGGCTCTGACTCCACAGCCAGCGGACCATCAGGATGGAGGAGTAGAGCAGAACCACCACCTGGAGGAGGAGGATGCTGGGCTTCAAATGCAAACACTAGAGTTTTTATTATTACTTCTTGCAGTAAAGCATTTCTAACCTGAAGCTGAGCTCCACACAGGTAGCAGATGATGAAGGAAGGTGTCATGGCGGTGTGGCCTCCCTTCAGCAGCTGAACTGTGTAGAGGAAGATGAGGTGACCCGGTACCACAAGGGCAACCAGAACTCTGGTCGATTTAGAGTTTACATCTGGACAAACATGGATAGAGAAGCAGACCTCCAGTAGGTACACTCAGCTAAAGAGACAGACAATGTAGAATCTCTGATTTAGCAAACACATATGTATTGTTCTGTGGGAGGAAGCAAATGCCTGGGACAGTTTGGAGGCAACTACATTGCTTTGTGTTAGCTTAAGTGGCAGCTATTCCCTCATCAACAACATACCTGGAGTGTTGCTTTTATTCTTAAAGGTATGTTTGAGACGTCCTTTAATCTCCATGGCAACCACTCAGCTATGTAAAACGCAGCAATTAGCAAACACCTGGTGAACTCCTGCAGTTTCCAAACTTCTGCCTCACAGGACAACCTTCCATTGCAACTCCCCCATTCAGCTCCTTCAGACTAGTCAGCAGTAATTAGCAAACACCTGAAACTAAGCATCTACTGAGTTCGTTATAGAGCAACGCTGGTAAAAATGTTGTTAAAGGGTTAATAGAGGAGCCATGTTGTGATGACTTATTGAAGGCAGAGATTTAGAAGGAGCAGGAGTTTCTTAAAGAGACAGAGGCTCAATTTCAAAGTGTTAAATTATGAAGTCATTTATTTTAGATTATATATATTTGATATTTAGAACATTTATGACAAGTGAATGATAGTAAGACTAGTAGTAATAAAAATATATACATTTTTATAGGGTTTTTTCAGACATTCCAAGATGTTTTACAAGAAAATAAAGTTAACATAGTAACTTGATTGGTGCTATAAAATGACAGTGTGGCTGGAAAATACATGAAACTGCCCCTTTTTAATGTTTTCACATTAACAATGCTGTCTCATAGATCCACATGAATACATTCAATTATTTTTACACATTTGTTAAGTTTAAGTGGTTCTGCCCCTGCAAATCTTATATAAAATGATCTACACTTGACCCCTAGTTAGGCTTCACTTGACTTCAAATAGGTTTGGGCCTCATCCGACATGTTGTTGGCTGTTGAACATCCAACAATATGTTTGAAAAATCAGCTATTTTTCCATCACACATTACATTGCATGGAGTGCACACATCATTCTGTTTTATGTTGTATTAATACATCTGTCCTACTTTGAGACTTTGAGTTTAGTTTATTAAGCTGACTTCTTTTTTGTTGGCCTGTCTGTGTAAATGTTGGATTTATTCATTTTTTCCATGTTTTGAGTAAAAAAAACTCACTTTAAGGCGCCATAAATAATTAACCAGAAAATTAGATAAAAATGATTGTTTTTGTTCTTTTATTTTTATTTCCCAACTAAAGTTCACTATGATGCTGATCTATTGACCAAGGGTTAGTAAAGACCCAAGCACTTTTTAATGTAACATTGTTGTTGATTTGACCTGAGGAGCAGAAGGCAGTGCAAGATCCAGGACAGTCAGCACTCATTTTTACTGGCAGAGCTCCAGGAACGCTCCAGTAATGGAGGTACATGGAAATCCTGCTCGCTTGGACTGCCACCAGATTTCCTCCAACTCCGGCGAGAACACGGAACGATAGAGCAATGGTCATCACTTCTAAGAAGAAACGGCAAAAGCAAATGAGGCGGATTAGCTGAGATGGTCAACAACTGATGTCATCCAGCGCAAGTTGCTGTGGAATATTATCTCTGCTGCTGCTAAATTCAGGTGTGAACAATCCATTAAGGCAGATCTATTCAGACTAATGTGTCGTTGGTTTCTCGCTCTCAGAATCTGTCGACTCCATGAAGATACTTGTGGATGATGAGTTCAACATTTAATTTCCTGTTGGGACAAATAAAGTATTTTTAGCTGAAGTGACTTAAAAATAAGGAGAATAATAAACACCACAGTTGAAGATTAGATTCATTTGGGAGGAATTGCATTTAAATGTCTTTAAACAAAGAAATGTGCCATCGTCATAATCCATCATGAAGAGAAACTCATCATATGTTGAATCAAGGTTAGTTGTGCGGCAAAGCTAAAGATGTATGAGGGCCGCACTGGGGTAACCCGGGGGAATTTCAAACTGTCCGACGCGTGCTTCAAATAACTCCAGGCCACTTCTTTGTTTATGCAATCATCCATTTATTCACTTTGATTGCTTACTTTGCACTGACTGACCAGGCCAAACCATTCAGTAGTGCCAACAAATAACGGCATTAAACACGGTCAAAAGAAATTATGACAACCCCGGCGCACCCGCTTCCTCAAGCATAATAAGCCAGCAGCCAGTTTGACTCCCATTCATACCTTAAGTGACAGCCACGCCCACCTCGACACACCCACCACCTAAGTGTCAAAGACACGCTTTCCCGTCACCTCAATAATCATTCATTTTATTCATATGGCTCTTACAAAGGTTCTGATCTGGTATGGATGTGATTTTTAACGCTGAGCCCAGTGGATCAACAAATAGAGAAAAAAACTTAATCCATATCAAAACAATCATTTACTGGAAATCTAATCCAATTCTGTTTCCCATCACTCCTTTCTTTCCCCTCAAACTGTCTAAAAAGGTTTTATCAAGTTTATTTGGTATTTTCCATCTGCCTTATAATCCCTCCAGCTGACTTTATGAGCAGCAGAGTGACTACTCTCTGCTCTCAGAGCTTTGAAGCACACGGAACAAAAACAGGGAAAGTGTTTCTGGTCAACAAGGCGTGAGAGGAGAGCCTGCATTGGAATGCAAATGCACTTCCTGGAGCGGGATGGCACAGAACGGCAGCCAGTGAAGGCATAGTTGGCATTCTGATCAGGCTTGTGGTCTATGTAAAGGCCGTTGTTATTGCTCTCCTCCACTCAGGGTGCCGCTATGTGGTCAGCAGGACTCGGGTCACAGACGATCTGGTTCTCTGCGCCCCTCTGAGGATCCTCTGACACGGAGGCCAATCAGACTCCAGCAGCTCTTTCATGGCTAATGATTGATGACAGACTCAGATCTGACGCTGAGCTCTGCCTCAGCAGGGGTTTGGTTTACAGTCAGGCTCTGGAGGGATTAGAAACACTTAATCCAGTTATTCATTATGGGATTTACTGCTGGCTTCCAACGTGGTTCAATAATTTCCACATGTCATCATTTTTCTCTAAAGTGACTCTTTAGAGAGAGAAACATCATCATTATAAATCCTGCCATTGTAATTTAAAACATTGTTTTAGCTCAATTAGAAAGATTATATAAACAATGATGAAATAAAAACAAAGTTACTGTTCAAATCTCTGGAGACACTAACAGAGGATGAGTGTTTTATGAAAACATTTTTTACAAAACATCCTTAAACATCTATTGTTTAAGGACGATACAGATACTTCTACTTATCTGACTACCTGCAGTATCTAGCTGTACTGTTATGAGCTTGCATGTAAAATGAGTGGAGATTCAGTTTTGGAAACTGTTTATTGGGGCCATGCCATAGCAATGCATAGGGAGCGATGCATAGCCATGCATTAACGCTCCTTCCCTGTTTATTAGATACAATTCTCCCTCTGCCTGTCTCTCACCCAGCTGACAGTTGGAATTGAGGATCAATCACCATAGCAACAGAACTCTGTTCACAGCTGACGGATTTTTCAGAACAAGAGAACAGAGCTGTGTCCGAATTCAGGGTCTTTGTCTTCCAAAGGACGGGAAAAACGAAGACCGGAAGAAAAATATCTGTGGATTGGACAGGTCCAGACTTCACCAACCGGCTCCGCCCCCACCTCAGCGTAACTCATGTTGCCAAGCAACCGTGACAGCGTGAAGCAGAGAGTGGAGAAGAAAAAAAACCGAACCGAAGTTTGTTTTTCAGTCATTTATTACTGATTTTTTTCTATATTATTCTTCACCTTTTATAGTAAAGATAGGTCATTATGGTTAAATAAACCTATTATGTTTGAAGGCTTAACTTTAATTAATCAATCAAACCGATGTGCTCTGCTTTGAAATACTTTATAAACCTAACATTTTTCAACCAGACCTGTCTGAATAATATCGGTGTTTAACTCCAACTCATTGGGGAAACTAGCGGGAGATTTTATAACAATGTGCCCGGAGTTGGGCGTTTTCTCTCGGTGAACGGAACCTGGAGCTCCGGCCAGCTGGATGCTAACCCAGCGATAGCAGACAGGTCCGAAAAGGTCAGAACAATATTGCAATTAAGTGACGTATTGATGAACCGAGCAGATATTTGAGATCTACACACTTACATTCTCGCCTAAAAACATTGTACCAAATCACGTTGTGTCATTTAAAGTGTTATATAGCAAAACAAATGTGTCACTATTCGCCGCCATTGACGCTCTGCCCGAACGCTCAGTTGGAACCCGCAATGAATTATGGGATATCATGGGCCGTGAAGGATCCACCCGACCCATCCTTCAAATCTGGGGAAAAGAAGGACGTATTTGAAAGACCCATTTGAAGGAGTCTTAAGCTAAATTTGAATTCGGACAGGCCTTGTCGCCACGCTATGACGTAATCGGCCTTCAAATACGTCCTTCGAAGGATGCAGACCCTGAATTCGGACACAGCTTTTGTCTCCCTCTGTGTCTGACTTAAGTGATGCAGCGACAGCTGCAGTGTTCTACCATGGTAGGAAACTCAATTATTACAGAGGAGGGCTGAGCTGGCATTTAGTACTACTTGTCATTGACTAACTCCATTCAGAAGACAACACTCATACCTGACATTTGGTCATCTCTATAGTTCTAACCATGACGACCACTCAGTTAAAACAGAGGGCTAGTATTTAACTGGTTTATCACAACCACTGCTACACATTGGATCAGTGTTGCTATTTAAAATGAAGCTTAGAGATTTCAAAATAAAAGCTTTGACCATTTTTACATCATACAATTGCTCTATTGGTGATTAAATAACTGGTGTTACCAAACCACATTTTTCAAAAATGTGTGGGCTCAGCGCACACCATTTTTCTCTCATCACTGCAATTTTTGTCAATGACCTACAGATATGAATCGCGGGACTATCAGAGATGACAAATAGCCCTCTCATACACTTTAAACCGTTTTTTGATCGGCCTTACGGATCCTGAACAGGAAGGAGTTGTTCAGACAGCTTTTTGGATTACACTCCAAATTACGTATATTTGGAGTGAAACTGACTGGTTCAAACAGATATAATTAAGTCTCCCCCTCTGTGTGTCTCTCACAGCTGACAGTTGGCAGTGAGGATTCATCACCATAGCAACAGAACACAGAGAAAGTCAGAGCTGCTGCTTAGGACTACAAACTGGCCATATTAACTGTAGTTCTATCTACGGCCATGACTCAGAATGTCAGAATTTACAACATGGCGGAACTGTCTGTTACTGCAGAGGAGGCATAGCTGGTAACATCACACATGTAATTAGTGTGGCCATTTCAAATTAAGCTTACTGAAAATTTTCAAAATAAAAGCCTTGACCATTTTTCATCATGTAATTGCTCTTTTGGGCATTAAATCACTGTTTATGAAAACCACTGTTACAAATGCAATGAGTGTTGCCATTTCAAATAAAGCTTATGAAAAGTTTCAAAAAATAAAAGCCTTGACCATTTTTACATAATGTAATTGCTCTTTTTTGCATTAGATAACTGTTTAAGAAAACCACTGTTACAAATGGGATTAGTGTTGCCATTTCAAATTAAGCTTACTGAAAATTTCAAAATAAAAGCCTCATTAATGCCCTCCAGTAAGAGCACCGCCACAGGCGGTGCAATTATATTAGCTTTAATTATATTATTCCGTCAAGTTAGTGCACCGCCATAGGCGGCGCAATAATATTGTCCTTTATTAGCATTTTCTCTCAAGTTATGGCACTGGCTTGTGCAAGCCAATGCATTAGCATTTCACCTAAAATAAGTTTTTAGCCATTTTTCTTACTTATTAGCCATGTTTAGTACACTAAATGGACTGAGTCAATGACAGACAACATGCTAGTGATGCCCCACGTGCTACTGACAGCAATCATGCTAATATTAACATTTGAGCTAATTTCACCTTATGCATTAATTTTAACAAAAATAAATGGTACAGATTGAGCTTAGTCAACACGTTTCTGACTCACCACAAGTTATTGACTACATTGCATCTTTCTTTAGCATTATTGCTAATTCTTGGCATCAGAACGCTTTATTAAAAATCTGACGGGCACACTTTGGCATGGCCCCTTAAAATTTCTGCAGGAATTTTCCAGTTCCTACTACAATTTGACTTTTTTTTCTTAACTTTCATGTTTTTCAAGTTATTTTGGCACATTTTTAAAGATGTTTAAAAAAAATTCAAATGTCAAGTTTAAAATTATACAAAGGTATCATTTAAGACAAAACCTGTTATGTTTTTGTTGTGTGTTTTTTCATTGTTCTTTTTGTTCTGAGGATAAAATTTATCCATCAAACAAAAAGTTAATTTTTTGTTCCAAACATTTTAATTAAAAATTTCACACATTTCTAACACCAAAATTGTGTATAATATATTAATCTCTTGATGATTTTTAGGCCATTACTGCCTTGTGAATAGTTAAAGGGTTTAAAGTTTGTCTTGTCTGTTTTGACTCACCGTTGATGATGGGGGTGAACACAGCCATGCCTTCAAAGCTGGGGTTGCTCACAGTTTTATCCAGAATCAGACCACCAATACTAAGATGAAAATATGATTACATATCAATCAGAATAGAATAGCTTTGTTAAGAATCATTTTGATTCCTAATGAGGTAATTTTTTTACCTTTTGGAAATGAAGCTTGTTATGTGAAAAGTTCATGACTAATGTTTGAGTTGACGTGAGGAAATGATCTGATGACTCTCACTGGTGAACCCACTTGCTGACAGACATGGCCAAAATGACTGGCTGCCATCCTGACTTTAGGACCTCTTTGATTGGTGGTCTGCGGCTGGCGATGATGACCCACACAGGGGTCAGCAGCAGGAAGGAGCCCCCCACCACGGGGGGCAGGTACCACACATCTGGAAGGCAGCAAAACAAAGAATCAGAAGAATCTGGCTGTGATGACTCAGCTCTTTTCTAACTCTTAGCAAGAAGTTAATCAGGATTTTGCTGCCCTCCTCTGGTTAAAAAAACAACAATAAAAAAGCAGTCAAAATGCATTAACAATGTTTCAATAACAAGCATTCCAGATGTTTGTATCACAAAAATCCCTTTCAGCTACTCAACATCTGGGATATTTTTGTTCTTTGTTCTTTAAAGCAGCAGTAAGATGTGTTTTCCAGTCACATGGTACAATTTTTTTTAGCACAGTCAAGTAACTATGTTACCTTCAGTTGCTAGAAAAATGCTGACTGTATCAAATATGATTTTAAAAAAACATGACTTCCTAATTTAAATCCTTTAAATTGGGCCTTTATCGCTTTAAAAATTCCTGCTCTTTCTGAAACTCTGCCTCCAGGAACTTATCTCAGTATTAACCCTTTAACAACGTTTTAGCAGCGTTGCTCTGAGAAGTAGCTCCTATAATGAGCTCAGCTGCTGCACAGTACCACTGCTAATTGCTATTGACTAGTCTGAAGGAGCTGAGTGGGGGAGTCCTGGAGAAGGGTTGCTCTGTGAGGCGGAAGCTTAGAAAGTGAGGAACTTTGTGCTTGAAGACCAGGCAAAGGTCTACCTAGGTGTTTTGCTCACCTGAACAGTTGCCATGGAGATGAAAGGATTTTTCAAACATGCATGAAACACTCCAGGTATAGTTTTAATGAGGGAATAACATTACGACATAGTGTAAAGTTAATAAAAGTTAGTTTTATACTATACTGCCCCCTTCAGGTAGGTTGTGTCTCTGACCTCTGTAGGTGAAGAGGAAGCTGCTGACCCCAGCAAGCAGGGACAGGGTGATGAGGTCACCGAGGCTAGCAGCAATGGGCGTGGCCACGTTGTCCGGGTTGACGCCCAGCTTTCTGGAGCCAATAATCACAGCCACCACCAGCAGCCCTGTCTCAGCCCACAGGACAGCTGGATGAAGCCACAGCATCACATCAACTATGTTGTATTGTGTAAATTAAAGTGTTGAGCGTCGGGCTGACCCAGAGTGAGTGCGGCGATGAAAGCAGTGCTGATGCTGCTGGCACACAGGATGGCCGCCTGGATACCGTCCACTCTCTCTCTGCTCAGACGGCCCACGGCCAGGAGGCCCACAACTGTAGCCTGGACCTGGAGACAAATTCAATGCTACGTTAACTACAGAGTCCACATTCACACACGGAGGCAAGGAACCACAAACCTGCATGCTTCATTCATCAAGAGTATGGAAGTACATCAACTTTATGTAGCAGCTAGCTAACAGAGGCCAGCTGTCTATGTGGGCATTGGCTAAAACTGTTGAGGTCAGGCTGAAAGTTTGACCTTTGACTGGAAAATGAAAGTGATCAACACGACTTCTATGGAGTGAAAATAGTCTCAAAAAGATTTGTGCGTGCGTAACAGGATTTGTGCGTGCGTAAATAGATTTGTGCGTGCGTAACAGGATTTGTGCGTGCGTAATACTTGATTTGTAAAACTTAAAAATAAAATAAACCTTCTCCTACGCCTATACATGTTGAA
>CAEGAF010025624.1:0-84944 GCA_903067075.1 Micropoecilia bifurca | reverse complement strand
AGTCTGGGCCTCCCTTCTGAAGCTGCTGCCCCCGCGACCCGACTCCGGATAAGCGGAAGAAAATGGATGGATGGATGGCATTGTTAATATGTGTGCACTCCATAAACATTGTAAGGTGGAAGATAATATAAAGAATACTTAGACTACAAAACAAACTAAAGTGAAAGCCAACTTATGAGGTGTGGATCTTACCCTGTGCGGCTTGCCATCACAATTTCTTTGATCTGGATCCACCATTAATGGGTTTTGATGTTCTTTGCCTAAAACTTGTTAATCTCTCTTTTTTTTTATTTCAGCCTCTGGCGCTTTGGAGAACCTAACCATTTTCAAGGCAGAAATGAGGACTGTGTGTATATACAGAACTTTGACTCTGAATGCAGCTGAAATGATGCTCAATGTGCAAACAAAACAACTGGATCTGTGAAAAGAACTTTGATATTTAATATAAACAAAAGTTTTTTGTTTGTAGCCTTTTTTATCTAAAGTAGTTTATAAGACAAATATATAGTGCTGTGCTTTCCGCTTGTCCCACAGCGTATCTGCCTTAGTAGTTCTTTGATTTCTAAATTGATGTAATCAGGACAATTCAAGAATGTGACAGATGACTTTTTATTGCCTGGGTCCTTGATACCCAGGCTCAAAATTAGCTCATTTGAGTTAGCTCAAAATAGCAGTAGTAGTGTGCTTTTAGTCATTCTGGCTCATCAGTTATGTATCTTATTAGCCTGACTTGTTGTTTCTCAATAGTTAAAGCCATTTAAGGAATCTCAGTATCTTATAAATGTCTAATGTGAAGCTTTAGTTAACAAAATACAAAATTGACCAAGTTGCAGTACAAAGAGAAATATTTTTTGGCTAACCTATTTTAATGGCACAGTCACCATTTTGATGACATGTTTAGAGTAATTATTGTGAGTTAGCATTTTAAAAATCTAAAAGTTGAGTTGCATTTTAATTTAGCCTGCTCTATGATTACAACAGCCATTAGAGAGAGAGAGAGAGAGAGAGAGAGTGTGTGTGTGTGTGTGTGTGTGTGTGTGTGTGTGTGTGTGTGTGTGTGTGTGTGTGTGTGTGTGTGTGTGTTTTATAATTCATTTTCAATTATAAGCAAGCAAAATAAAACAAATATTTAAAAAAAGCATAATCTTTTACTGTTTAAAATACATTATAACAAAAGCAAAAAATATTTGGGTCTACAATATTCTAAAGACATATCACGATACGAAAGTTTTGCAGTTCCAAGATTCCACTCGGAATGACCGTTTTTTATGTATGTATATAGACACTTCCTCAAAATCTCCCTCTGCAATAGGGCGAGATGGTTGACGTGCCAAATGAATGTGCAGCGCACTAGCGACTCGCGCGATGAAGTGACGTAGTTGCAAAGGGTCAATATCCATAGAAACCAGTAGGGGGCGGTAGACAGCACATCATGCTTTACTTCCTCAAACAAAGAATGAGCTAACGTCCAATCAAACAAGACCTCAGTTTTGAATGTGAGCTGATACCGAAAAAAATAACACCGATACCAGTTTTTCGGGTCAGGTTTGCAGTTTGGGACTTCGCCCCCTTTTTTGGCTCATCATCCGTTTTCAAGCCCCAGCCATCTTTTTTTTCGACAGTTGTTTCATGGGAACCCAGGAGGGAGAGAGAAGTAAGGCTACCACGACTTTCTTTCTGGCTAAAAGCTAGCGACACGTAACGCTTGCGGCTAAAGTTTGGTTTCTGGATGGCTAATGTTGTCGCTTCTTACAGCTGGACAAACTTTCATTGTAGATATTTATTTATTACAGTGATAACAGGTCGCCGTTTAGCCTTATCCCATAAAGTTCCTGTTAGCAACCATTAGCAACGTTAGCTTGCTACCTTTCAGTTTACTCAACCGGCAAAGTTTGTGGAAAACAGCGTTAAAAATAGCACCAATGTTGCAGGCAGATGTGTTTTCTCACAATAAATACTGGTTTCTTTTAACACAAAGCATGTCAATTAAACTTTTAGCCTGAAACGATAGTTACTGTGATGATGTTAGAGTAAAGAAGCAAGCCACTGAGTTTGTGCAGTTAGACCTATTTATTAAGGATGGTTTAAGGAGCTGATGAATGAGGAAGAAACTTAGAGAATAAGGATTGGCAACAGGAAGTTACATGGAAGGTCTGTCGGAGAGAATGTAGGTCTTACAGATTTTTAACAATAGGATTTCAGTGAGGGAGTTTCTAGGAAATGACAAAGAAACGTACTGCTGATCCTCATGAGGTTGAGATCTGTAGAGCTGGATTAACAGAAAAGATCCAGTCATACCACCAAGATGTGAGGAAATAGTTACTGAATCTACTTAGAGAAGATACTTTTATTTATTTTTGACTTTATTTGTGGCTATTAGTGAGATGCCGTTTAGTTTAATTCAAAGTAAGATGACAACAAATGTTATGTCTGGAAGGGCTGATTAAGTATGCAAAACGGTGTAGTTTGCAAAAGTATCCACACACATTGACGTTTCCCTCAAATTTTGTAATGTTATTGTCAGGATTTTAGATGATAAACCAAGTTGCACTTCAATATATTTGGGAAGTAGAGGGAAAAATGATAGATAGTAGCATACTCTGTAGGATCAGCTTTTGTCATAAGATTTGGGAAAATGTTATGCTCTAACACTGATTTAAAGCTGCAGTGTGTAACATTTCTAAAACATTTGCTTTCTACATATTTACTAAAACTATCACTATGCCATGACAGTATGGGATGAGACAGAGAATGTGTCAGAGAGAGAGAAAAAAAAACTTGCTCCCCTCAGAAATGCACTGCTCTGGACAAAAACAACCAACGGGAGTCAGGAGGAGGGTCTTGGCGCCATCAATCAAGATAGTGTTTACGTTTCTTTGAATGCTCAGGCTAAGTAGCATGGCCACCAATGACAGCGAGTAAGTTGTTTTCCTGTAATGATAAGTTGTTTCTCCACCATTAACAGTTCGAGCAGAGCATACATGAGCTGATTGATGACATGAGGCATTTCTGTGATGAAGTGGAGGAGCTCAATTTAAAAAAAAAATTAATTCAGACATTATCTAATGCTGTACTGTCACAACTTAGTGATAGTTTTAACAAATATGTAAAAGAACATTTTTAAAATAAAAGTTACATACTTTCTTCCTCCTCTCTCTGCTGTGGTTCTTGGTCCTTCACAGAACAGCTAGATTTGCACAAATGCTAACAGCCTCCGCTTTCAACTATTTATTTATGCACTACACACATTATTGAAATATTTATACTACCATAAATACACTTCTTTTTTAAAAATAATAATCCAAAGTATGCGTTTCCAGTTTTATTCATTTTGTATACTGATATTACTGAACAGGCAGTTTATCTTATTGAGCAAAACAAAACAACAAAAAATCGGTATTAAAAAACAATAGACATAAATAAATAATCAAGAAAATGTAAAAGATTTGGCCCTTAAATTGGTTTTTGGAAAATACAACTGAGTCCACAGATCTGAAGCTCAGTTTGAAAAGAGTTCCTGGGGCTGTTGGTGTGAAATCTCAGTCAGCTTCTGTTTTCGGCGCCAGTCACAAGATTAAAGAACCTGCAGGGGCCAAATAGATCCAAATGTTCTGAAATATTCAGTGACTATAAAAAGATTTCCCCCTCTGGATGTTTCACCCTGTTACTGCTTTTACAAATCCGTCATAATTTACAAAATACAGCTTTTTTTGACAAAAGAAATTACACAAAAACAACTTTATCAAAGTGAAAACTGATTCCTACCAAGTAATGTCAGTTAAATAAAAGTATGTAGCATAAAACAAGTGACTGCATAAATATTCACCCCCTTCAAGTCAGTATTTAGTAGATGGACCTTTGGTTGAACGATTTGAAACTGTTAGCCAGACCTGGTGACCAAAACAGAAGTGGCAAAGAGCATATTACAGGAACAATCTGGTGCAGAAGTTTGGAGAAATGTTGATCAGTGTGAAGGTAAGGTGGTTTGAGATAATGGAAAAGTTGGAAGAATGTGGAGCTAAGTGGGAGAGAGAAAGAAGGAAAACAACGAAAAAGGTTCATAGATGGGATAAAGTGGAACTGAATCGAAAAGAAGTGATGTTCCTGATGCTAAAACTAAGCCTTCCCTGTCATCTGTTAGTGAACAAAAGTAATCCTCTGTCTAAGAGTTACATAAAAGAGTTATGTAAACCTTAAAATCCAGACAAAAAAAAAAGAAACACGTTGTGCTTAAACAAGATTGCTGTTCTGGACTTGGTTGTCGTTCGGCGAGACATTCTGATCTTCTTTTCTAACAGCAAACCCTCCTGACTCATCATTTCCCCTATTTCTCTGCAGACTGGGTTGCTGTGGCAAACAATCTGCTCAGCAGGTGTAACGTAAACCTGACGTTGAGCACACTGTCGGAGTGCGGTCCGGATGTTTTCGTCACTTTGTACGAGACGATCCTCGGGGAAACGGTTCCAGGTAAAATCAAAGTCCTGGGCAGATGGCATATTTCTGGAGACGCTCTGATGATCTGGTATTCATCAGTGGCCACGTTTTCTCAAGACTTTGAGTTGGTCAGATGGTTGATCCGGGTTGTTACTGGCAAGAAAGGTTATAGAATAATATTTCCTGAAGCGGATGCCCGTTAACTCTTGTCTTACGCAACAGGTTTACGTTCTAAACATGTTGCAATCTGCTGCAAAGTGTCATCTGAACACAGATTCAAACATGCAGCATACACAGCTGTATGTATTTTTTCTACAGTTTTGGCTTAATTACTCCTCTGAATATGTTGATCTTTCAGAGGCCTGAAAGGTCTGCATACTCCAGTTGATGATAAATAATCAATTACTATATGCGAGTAATCAATTCATCACAATTAAGCCGATTAATTGTTTTAGCTGTACTGTAAACATCGGTTGAGGAAACGGATCAAGTGAAAGTCCAAAGTGATGTTTTCAAATTAAATGCACAGATTTCTTGGTCGCTGGTTTTGAGTTATGCCGATTTACTTTACATTTTTTTCTTCCATGTTTGTGTTTCAGATTATATTGCCTCAGCGAACAGTCAAGAGGACGATGTCCACAACGTCCAGTCTGTGATCGACTCTCTGTCTCTGGATTACCTTCAGATCAGCCTCTCACACATCACAGGTACAGAAACGAAACGACACACACACTCCATATTTCTAGATTAGTGTCATGTCTCTTCAACTGGTGCATTAAATCACTTACGACACAGTGGGGGTTATGAAATGATTTTCAGAATAACACTGATGTGACCCTTTAGATGTACGGAGAGTCAAAAAAGACAAAATTAAATGGGTGCATCATGAAGTAAATAAATGTACCTTTAAATGTCTCATTGCACAATGTAATACACTTGTTAAATGATGAAATTAAATGTATAATATTTGTAATTTAAAAAAATAAAATTATAAGAATTATTTCTCTTGGTTTATTTGTGACTAACTAAAATGAAATAATTTTATTTATCATCTCTGTCGATGTTATTTTGAGGATCACGGGATGGAAAGTTTAAGTCCTGACTTATGGGAACATCTAACGGCTCTAACTCACTGAGTTTCTGTCTTCAGGAGAAAATGTTGTCAGCGGAGACAAAGAGTCGATCAAGAACCTCCTGGAAATCTTCGACGGCCTCCTGGAATACCTCAGCGAGGAGCTAAACGAGGAGAGGCAGAACAGTGGCACGTGTATGTTTGTCTTTTATCATCAGATTTATTAATGATCTGCAGGATTACCCTTTTAATAAAATCATTTTTGTTGACGATTCTGTCTTCTAGTGCAATTTTGAGGATTTAAATCTGTATTGTCGTTTGGTTTTAACCTCGTTTGCATTTTGCTTTTCTCATTTTTTCCTCTGTTTGTTCTCTAAGTAATCCGTCCTGTTCTTGTCTTCAGATGAACCTAATGACCCCCAAAACGAGGATGAAGCTGATGAGAGCAAGAAGCCGGCCAACCTGGAGACGCAGCAGGAGAGGAGGTCAGTTTCACCCAGTGTAGAGTAAGAGCTTCTTCGATGAACCTCGATTGTACAGATTTTGGTTGAATTTGTAGGAAAGGATGTTTCTAATTAGTTTCCTGTGAGCCTCTGGCTGACCGTGGGGTTTGCAGTTCATGACTCGGAGCGCCGCTCTTCTGTTGACACAACAAGCCGCCTGCAGCAGAGTCGATACTGAAGCCACTCAATGGGAGGGAAAATGTTCACGCGCTCACATCTTGTTCATGTTGAAGAATAAATGATTTTAAAACACATGTAATGCTAAACTTATTTTTTTTTATTTCAAGTTTTGTAACTGTATTGTGAAACTTTCCTCATGATTGACTGGTTATATTAAATTGGTCAAGCTTGGTGCAGCTTTCTCAAATAAAGTTTTCTTTGTGATGTGATTAGCTAGAAAAACATCCAGACCTGTTTTCCAGCACGAGGTTTTAGCTTTTTGATAAAACCTAATGAGTCAATTTTATATTACAAAGCAGCTGCATGTTTTTTTATGAAACAGTTCTGACTGATTTAAGCTCAGGGAAGCTGAGATAATAGATGGTTTTAGTTTGGAGAAAGAAAATAGTAACACAATGTCTCATTTGCAGAACCTCAGAGAAAACTGGATCGGTTAATGAGCTCAAAGGGTCAGATCAGACGCTTACGGCCAAACAACAAGGTCAGTCCATGCTAACTGGGATTTTAAAAAATTGTTTTCTTTCTTTGCATCTTTAGTCGTGTTTGAATTGTTACAGTACTTAACATGCTGGTTTTTTTTTTTTTTTTTTACCAAAGCAAATGTAAAAAAATAACAGAGAAATTGATGTTTTTGTGTCTGCCTGGCAGAGCCGGCCGTCCGTCCTCTGACGTCAGGCGCCGTCGACATCCAGGGAGCGCCGCACCAGGACCAGATGTTCTCCGCCATCCCGCTGCAGCCGCCCAGCCAGCGGGACACGGCCCACGCTGCCGGCCGCCCCCTCAGAGCTGCTTCCCTCAGTCAGGGATCCAATCCTGACATAACACGGGTTGAGGTAGAATGTGATCCCAGTAAATATGCGGCGACATTTAGGCTACTGCTTCAAAAACGATGGGGGGCTCATTCCATTTTCCCACAATCTCACTTCCTGTTTCTGCAACGCAGCACAAGAGGAAGGATGTAAAAATGCTGACACAACCTAAGTGATTTGTAGAAAGAAGTTGGTTTAAAACCAACTTTTACTTTCATTAAAACCTTTATAGAAGTTTGGTGTTGCTCTTAAAAATTGCTTTTTTTAAACTTGTTTATCTTCTTATACAATAACTTTGTGTTTTTAGCCGTTTTTCACCAGTATTTTTAAGTTGTTTTGCCATAGAAGAGAGGAACTGTCTCACTTCCACCGTAAGGGAAGTGAGTCCTGTAAGGGCTGAGTCCTGTAACACGTCTGACCTTTTTACTGTGGATGTTTGTTTGCAACGCTTAACGTAAAGCCTGGCGCTACAACAGGGCAAATAAATACAAGCCAAAGAATCTGCAAAAACTTCAGTCTGAAGTGCTTTCCTTCTTCGACTCGTCAAATCTGATGCGTTCGTTGTTTGTTTTTTTCCTGAAATTGCTGTGAAGCAAAGGAAACCTTAAAAATGCATTCAGTAATAAGCTGTCACTTTTTTTTGTTTTGTTTCTTAATCTGAATTTCTATTTCTCTGTCACAGGACTCTAAAGTGACAACAGAGACTCTGACCAACGGGATCATGTCCTGGATGCACCGCCTGTCTTCAGGTGAGCAGAAACACCCAGGCTGTTTTGGAGAACGAAAACGTCAGGTTGAGTTTGCCGGTGATCACTTCCTGGTTCAATCTCCAGGTGAAAGCGACGACTCTGCCTCCAGTGGGCGGCGGACTGCGGCAGAGATGGAGGGAGAGACACTGGAGGTAAGAGATGAGGTTTAAATCTCTGCTCAAGATCTCTCCCCCGTTACCCTTCCACGAAAAAAAAGATTGTTGCATTAAACCAAATCACACCAAATTCTGCCGTTTCATAGCCAACCAACAGGGGTCTGAGGAGGGTGTTGTTCCGCCCGCAGCCCGATGTGCTTTTCCTCACCCTGCGCGACGAGGTGTCGCCCATCAGGCCTTCGACGCCAGACACCGATGAGGACGAGGAAGTTCTGAGTTGTGTCCAAAGATTTAAGGACCGAGGAACAAGTCTCAGAACAAGAACAGACGGGTGAGAATTTTGCTGTAGGGGAAAAAAACTCATCACATTAATTACAGGGTTCCTGGACAATGTAGTGATGGATTCATTCTGCAACAATCCAAAATCTTACCAAGGATTTTTGGCCCAGTTTCTAGTGCAAATATCTTAGCACACATGAAATAAGACAAAATTAACTTACAAGTAACTTTTCAGCTAGATATAGGAGCTTGTTTTAAGGCAATAATTTCTTAATTTTGGTGAAAAATTACTGGTTCCACAGGCAGATTATTTCACTTATAATATCGTTAGCCTAATAGCTAACATGGGAAAAATGACTTGTTTTAAGTGAAATAATCTACCAGTGGAACCTGTTCTTATTTTAATCAACATTATAAATTATTGATTTAAAACAAGCTCATATATCTTGCTGAAAATGTACTTGTAAGTTACTTTCTCTTAATTCAAGTGTAATATTTTTTCTGGAATCTAGTTTTTTTTTTAAATTCAGTCAGACTTTGCAGTGTATAGATTCACTCTCCAAATATCGTCGATCATTTCTCCACCCGCTCTACCACAAATCCATCTATCCATCCGTTTGTTTGCATGTTTCTGTTTTTAAAGTTAAAATATCTCAAAGAATTTGTTGCCAATCTGGAAAACTGTGGACTATTGAACACGAAAAATATGCGGAAACCGTGTAAATAAACCCAGCATTGCCGTCCGTCTCGTCTCTTGAAATAAGCAGGACCGTACCAGAGAGTTCAGAAGAGTCTCTGGCTTATCGGAGAAAAAGGAACAAGAAGGCGGAAGAGGAGCTGCATCACATATCTGCGAACCTCTCTCATCGCCTGGAGGAGCTGGATCTGGTGTGTTCTCACGTCATCGACACTTGAATTTGATTTGGATCAGTAGAACAACCAGCAGTTTCTGCATTATCACTGTGCTGTGTTGGCTCTATTAACGCTGGAGCTGCACTCTCTGTTTTTTGTAGAGAACCGTGAAGAACACCAGCATAAACAGTGCGAAATGTATCTAAATGTGTCTCCAGCTTTATTCAAGGCCAGATAAGAAAATTAGAGAAACGAGATTAAAAAGTACTGCTATCCCAGTAATTAGCTTGTTTCTTTTAGAAGTTATGAGAGAAAATTTTATGTACAAAGATAAAACGACTCATACATTTTTTTAAGTTTGAAACAATAATAATGACTTTTGTAGATGATGTCATTCATCAGGTTTCATTGATAAATCGAGCAGATTGTCATCAGCATAGCGGAGGATAGGACTGACTGTTCTGATTTGTAAAACTGAGTTTCATATTTCAATTTTGACTTTCATTGAAATATTTAGTTGTTTTAAAAGCTTTTAAAAGCTTTCAATTATGTTTTAATCAACCCCACACTCTTCAATAATACAGCATCAAGATAAATACAAGATTTCATTTTAGGTCAAATTAGATCTTATAAATTATATAGGAGCCTTTTTTTGTCTTTTTCTTTTTTATTAAAATTGAAAAGAATACATCTTTTCACATTTTACATCAAATTAGATGTTTTCGGAATGTCATTTTTTTGGTTTATTTTTTTTAAATTAAAGTTGAAAACACTGTATATAAAATCTATGCACCTTCCACCCCTCTGTTGTAAGAAAACATCCTTGTTTGCCATCATTTCTAAAAGTGTGGCTCCTTGAACAGAAATGATGGCCCATAGCACATAACAAGAAAACAAAGCAGGACCAAGTGACAAACCCTGAGGAACACCAGAATTAATTATAATCTTTAAGACACATGAAATAAAAAGACATAAAATCAAACAAATGTATGGTTTCAGGAATAGTATGGTTTTTTAATGTATGTTCCTGTGACGTGCTTCAATTCAAACAATAAACTGTGTAGATGCTGAAACGACTCCTGGGAGAAAGCGACGAGTCCCACAGCAGCGGCGGCAGCGTCAAGAGGACCTGTCGCAATCGCAGAGGTTACAGTTTCACCTACAATGCAATCGCTTTTATCAACCTTTAGAACCACCACGTATGAACAGCCGTGTACTGAACTGGGATGTTTCTTCCAGAAAAACCTGATCCTGGCAAGCGGAAGGCCTCCCACTCTCCTCGTCGGAAAAGTCGCTCAACACACGGCCAGCTGGAGGAGGCCATGGCGCAGGCGCTGAGCCTGGACGACGGGAAACAAACCAACCTGCAAGTTCCTCATCATTCGAAACAAGGCGAGTCGCACCGCAGGCCGTCTCAGTGGAAGGTGCGTTTCTGTTCAAGTAAAGAAACGAGATTTACTTCATACGAAGCAACGCGTTATTGGCTTTTTAATCATTTCCTGCGTCGATAAAACCAAACCTTTTCAGCATCTGGAAGGTGATGCTTACGAAGAGGAGCTGAGAAGGTGTGAAGAGAGGGAACAGACTGAACTCCAAATGGCACGCAGAGGAGCTCAGAAGGCTGTAAGTCCGAATTAGAGACGCATACGGTTTCAATATTTTTTGTAATTTTCATCTATGACATTTAAAGTAAAGAGCTTTTGAGAAATATGTAGAGAAAATAGTCTGAGAAGTGAGATTTCTTCATTTTCTTTGCTATCAAGCCGTTTCTTCAATCATAATAAACCTGCTATCAAATATTTAAGAGGGAAGGTATTTTCAAAATGTTTCAATATTAATAATACTACCTGAACTACAATGGTTGCCATGGGTTACCCAGGTAGATATTGATGAGAAAACATAATTACAGTAACGTTTGTCTGGACAGAAACAGGGCTATCACATTTTGATGCGTCGTTTGTCTGTGTGTGTAGGAGCGAGAATACAGAGAGGCCATTCTGAGAGACGGTTCTCCATCACCTAAAACAAAGACTCAACAAAAAACACAAACTGCAGCACAGAGACGCGTCGAGGTGCCCAGGAAAACTCCATCACGTAAGTCACCACCCGTCACCTCTGACCTCATGTTGGCATCATGGTGGTGTTTTGGAAAATGCCCAGCTCTGCAAAGTTTATTTCTACACCTGCGTGTATCAGCGGGTGTCCCACAAGGCTCTGGTCTAGGTCCAATTACTTCTAGGAGTGACAGTGTGATGCTTTAATACATTTCTATGCTAATTTAGTGATTCAAGGCCAACAAAAGGGTGTTTGTTCCACAAGTATAACGTAGATGTTATAAAGCAGAGACTTCTCTTCCCGTCTCCCTCCACCTAGTGAGAATAAGGGAGAACGAGCTGCTCCCTTTGCTGCGGGAGGAGCTGCCTCACCTTCACGTCTCTCCTCACGCTTTGGGTCGAATGTGGGAGCAGCAGATGCAGCAGGTGGACAAGCTGCACGCCGTGTCGTCCTCACCCTATGTACATCCTCACAAACTCAACAAGCAGGTCAGAACAACTCCAACAAGTCAGATTTTTTTTTAGCTCAAATACATGGGAGTCTTGAACACCCTGACATTAGTAGCACTTTAAACATGTTACAACTGCACAGGACAGCTGGGCACGGGCTAATTCCTGGGTAGAAAACATGATAATAACCGAGGTTCCTAAGCAGTTCCCAAGAAAACATTCCAGATTGTGTCTTTCTCTTTTCTCTTCCTTTTAAAGTAAACAGTTGCAGCCAATGTTTTAAATTTTGATCAATCAGAAGAAGTAAAAGAGGGAAAACCTAAAGAAAGAGTTTCACAAGGAAGGAAGTAACACAAATATTGAGAACAGGAAGGACGAGTCATGACAAAAAGGAAGGGAAGAAAAAGGGATGATGAAGAAGAAAATGAGGGAGGATGGAGCAGGACACAAGGAATGAAGGAAGGATAAAGGGAAGGAAAAGAAATAAAGGACAGATTTAAACTGTAAAATGGGAAATACAAATGTAAGCCTGTTGCAATAAGTAATTAAACAATCGAATGATGAATATAAAATGAGATCGATCATCTTCCTTCTGAGTATTCATATTTTTTGAAGGACATTTAATTTATGGTTTCTGGTGTGTGTTTTTGTTTATGTTTTTATTCATTGTTTCTGGTCGCCGTTTTTTATTTTGGATGTTTAAAATATCTTCCAGTTCCAGTGTCGATTTTTATAATTTATTTTTACAAAATTACAGTTAATTGGTCTTTATCAGAGAGTAAACTGACATTTTTATGCCATTATCAATATTTTCCTTGAAAATGGTCTCAAAACGTCAATATTATCGCAACAATGACTGACTCAATGTTTCGTTAAGGGAACTTTATTGTGACAGGCCGAGTCAAATTCCACACTTTTCCAGGAACCCAGAACAATTTAAAGAGTTTCCAACAGACAGAGTGACCGTCTGACTTCTGCTGGTTTCTACCAGCTGTCTAAACCAGACCACAAAACGATCAATACAATCCCTCAGATTTGCGTTTGGCATGAACTCCTCCTTGTCTTTCAGCTGAAGGAAGCTCAGAGGAAACACGACCTGCTGGTGGATCTGGTGAACAAAGACCAGAACCACAACAGGCGGCTGGTGAGCATCACTGGAGCAAACGCGTCCAAAACGCCCAACCAAAGGCGTTCTGGCTTCCCCCTCCGTCGTGGACATGCAGGGAATCCTTCAACCTCCGTTTCTTCCAGAGGGAGTTTAAGGAGCGGATCCAGCAGCAGAAGTCGGTGCAGAGCAAACTGCGGGATCAGCGGCAGCAGATCGCCTGGGCCAAGAAGTACCACAACGACTACCATGTGCAGCACCGCGCCCGCCTGATGAGGGCGCGCACCAAGGAGGAGAAGGTGGGCCTTTAGCGTTATTATTCATCCTGATGCTTTTTTCAACATGACCGTTTGGATTTATTGTTGTCACGATAAATTCCAAACAATTCTGTGTGTGTGTGTGTGTGTGCATGTAGATGTTTCGGCAGCTATTCGAAGAAGGTCTGGAGCTACAGAAGCTGCGGCTGAGGGAGCAGAGAGCTTATGCCAAGGAGAAGCAGCTGGAGCACCAGAGACGACAGCAGGACCAGATTGAGTCCTTGGAGAACTACTACAAGGATCAGGTACGACACAAACACACCAGCTGACCCGCCTGCAAATAAAATCACTGGTCATTTTATTACATTTGGTCTCTTTCAGTTTTCGTTACTCGCTGAGAAACTCGCAAATGAGCGGGAGGAGATCCAGGTTCGGAAAAAAGCTCAAGAAAAGGTAAACTCATTATGAAGTAAAAACTACACATATATAGGTACGACACAAACACATCTATATATATGTATGTATGTATGTATGTATGTATGTATGTATTTATGTGTGTGTGTGTGTGTATATATATATATACACACACACTATTTTTTAGACAGGAATCATTGAGCTGTATGCCAAAATCATCAGTATACTGATAATATATAATATAATAACATATTAAAACAATAAAAGACCTAAAAATATTTCAGTTGGTGTGCAATGAATCTAAAATATGACAGGTTAATTTTTATCATTACATTATGGAAAATAATTAACTTTTATCACAATATGCAAATTTTTTGAGAAGTACCTCTATGTGTGTGTGTGTGTGTGTGTGTATATATACATTTCCTTGAAATTAATATATTGCAGAACTGCAGGTTCCATATTTAAAACCTGTCTGCTACAGAAATATCTGCCATAAATTTACAGCAAAGTTTCATTTTTGTATTTAAAAGTTTGCCAAGAAAACATCTCTGAAGTCTGAAAATGTAATTCTGTAGACACTCCCAAACTGACGTCCAGCAGGGGGCCTTTGTGTCACTTATTTAAACTTGTGAATAAATCAGGAAACCCGATGAATCCTCCTCTCCCTGTTTCAGGGAAAACTTAAGATACTTTCCCTGCTTTCATCTTTCCTCCTGTGTTTTTCCAGGCTCTGGTGAAAATGAAGCGAGAGCTGCGCTCCCGGATGGAGCGCGAAATAAGAGACCTGCAGAAAATCATCATCCAGAACGACGAGGACGACCACTTCCAGAACCTGGAGGTCCAGAGGCTGCGCAACCAGGTCCACATGGCCTCCTTCCAGTACAACACCAGCTAGCGAGGCCGGCTCAGGTCCAAATTGACATTTGCGTCGAAGGAAAGAGCCGAGTCCAATTTCTGTTCTGCAATTCACAACTTAACGGTACAAGAATCTAATGCACAAACCGTCTCAGGCATTTTTTTTTTTAGATT
This sequence comes from Micropoecilia bifurca, assembly GCA_903067075.1. Classification (NCBI taxonomy): domain Eukaryota; kingdom Metazoa; phylum Chordata; class Actinopteri; order Cyprinodontiformes; family Poeciliidae; genus Micropoecilia; species Micropoecilia bifurca. The sequence goes on along the minus strand of CAEGAF010025624.1, from coordinate 70,638 downwards.
TGCACAGAAAAGAACGTGACCGTTGTGAGAGCGCAATGAGTTTTGTTGTTGAGGAATTTTACACACACTGACAAAATGTAGCTCTAGCTCATGTAGCTAACTGTTCCTCTCACCTCTGCTGCTACACCTGAACTTCAAACACTTTGGACCAAGTCCTCCTCCTCGGGTTTAACGTGTTAAATGAGTTTTACCTTCCCCACCGCGGTCGTCGTGCTTTTATTGTAAAATAGTGACTTGTTCCTCCTGTTGCCAAATAAGGACCACAGAGACACAGTTGATAATATTGTCACACTGATGAGTCTTAAGGTTTCTTCCTTTTACATGAAATGTCTTCCTTTTAATACTTTAACCATGCAAGTGGATTATTTATTTAACTTTAATGTTTGATTTTTAATTAACCTGGACTGATGTCTTAATCGCCAGGGGCAACGATAATCGGTCTGTTTGTGACTCTTTTCTACTTTTAACCAAATCCTGAAACGTGATGAATCAATGACTGTGCCAGCTGAACGCCACACGGATTGTGTTTTTGTAATCCTGGAGCAAACATGTGTCCCCCGCCCTAACATCCATTAAATATGTGGAATCACTGGTGGAAAAATGTGTTAAGATTATTTGCAAAAGGTGGAAATTTTGCTCTGAAGTTCAAATGGTAAGTGCCAAAGAGCAAAAATCCCCGCCACACCTGCGTGGGGCAGTAAAGCGCGGATGATGAGGAAACAGCATGATGAGGGAACGGCAGGAGAGAAAATACGGGATTATTAAATACGTTATATAAATGTTAATAACTGACAAATTTGCAAATCAATAGAAATGTTAATATTTCATTTCTACGTTTCCATTGCTCCGGGTCACTAATTTAAACTGGCCCTGACTTCTGATTTGTCCAACCACAGAGTGTTTTATCTGTAAACCAATCACGCTTTAGCTCATGACGTTGCCTCTGGCGACTGGCTTATGCTAGCTAAAAGTACTGAAATTAAACTTTTCAGTAAATATTACAGAAAATGACATTTGACAGAAAAAAACCCAACTGTTATATATTTTATTTGAATGCTCAAACATACAAATGTTTAACTTTGTTTTTATTATTATTATTGTGGCCGCTCTATAAAGACTTCCTGTAAATGGCGTCTCAAAATGTGTCTTTACAAAAACAGTCATCTAGAATTTAGCTTTACTTAAGAAGCTCACTGCAGACTTTGCAACGCTACGACTGCTAGATACAGTCTCCGTTATGAGTCAACAGTAGGAGAGGAAAAAACGGACTTGATACAAAAAAAATAAAATAATCTCCCAGTCGTCCTCTGTACTGGACAATGCCAGCGCTACAGTCAGCTGGCTGGTATCCGTCCGTTAAAGTCTTTGTCATCCTCGTCACATAAGTTGTCTGGCAGGTTGGTCCACTCCAGTCTGTTCTTGCAGTAGCTGCACCTCTGGTCGACCACGACCTTCAGTCCGCAAACACGTTTTATGACCATACAGTTGCGGCCGCACTGCCGGCAGCGCCTGAAAAGCTCCAGCAAGGACCACTCGTCCACCACGAACTCAGACGAGCTGAGGGGTTTCAGAAAACATACACGGGTGTGAGTAAATACATTTTAACAAGACGGTCGCTGAAAGCTTTCAGTCTGGAGCAGCAAACCTTCCCAGATCCACCAGGTAGTGTCCGTCACCCACACTCAGCGAGGTGGTAAAGTCCTCATCGTCTTCAGCTGTACATGAACATATTTGAAATAATTGCAACTTCCCTGCATACATCAATGTAATTATTTCACTGTAAAAAAAACAAAACAAATTTAAAGTTAACTCGCCATTATTTTCTGGCTCATCTTGACAAGATGCAGTTTCCTCTTTCTGCTCCTTGGCATAATAGAAGTTTTAAGAAAAAGAAAACAGATTTTGGAAATAAAGCTAATTTTAAATACGTCTTCTGGACTGATTCAATGTATATTTTATTTTTTAAAAGGTCATTATACTGAATATACACAATTCAATAAAATGGAGATATCTGAATGTGACCTTTAAAGTTGAAAAATTGTAAGTCTGAAAAAAACCCATTTGGTAACAATTTGAAAGGGTGTTTGTAAGACTGACATGATGTCATAAATATGATACATCACCTGTTATGAATATGAAGGAGTTTTTATGACTGTTGTCATTCAGTAAATGACACTTTTAATGCAAAGTTGGCACTTTTAAATGGCTTTCAATGTAACTGTTGGAGCAACTCATCGCATTAAAGTGTCATTATTTACCAAATGACACAACAGTCATAGACATTCATAAAGATGTTCATGACAGCTAAGTTATGTCATATTTATGACCGTGTCATGTCAGTCTTATGCACACCGTTAAATAAAGTGTTACCACGCAGGGTAAAGCAGAAATAATATATTAAAATCTGACCACATGAGATAAATTCGCTGGTGACAGTTAAATTATGGGATGCATAAACATAAACTTACAGGATATCGCCCTGTATGTTGAGACAACAGATTGATGTTTCAGAGGCAATGATCAGATTTACCTGTTCATGTTTTGAAGACCGATCAGAAGACGCACTGATGTCCAGCATGGCCTCGTTTGAAGAACTCATCATGGATTCTTCTCCAAAATTCCCTGGAAAACAAAAAAAGAAACGAGTGAGTCTAATGCTGCTAGCTTTCTTAAAGTTGGCATGATTAGTGAATTGATTACTAACCAGTGCTGCTCTCCCACCAAGACTAAGTTGAAGAAGTCATTTCTGCTTTGGCCTGAGGATAAACATGAGGTATGTTTACCTTAAGCAAACTGACTGAATGAGGTTGGTGTGTTAAAATCAAATAGAAACGTCATAAAGCCGCGTCTTTAGCTGGCGCACGTGTCGACAATAACAACAAAGATGGCGGGTTTCTGACCCGCTCCTGTGTTGCTCCGCATACAGTGAAACTACAGCCTCATAAAACATTTCTTTTTAAAGTTTTATTTACTTGAAAAGCTACAACTCGGAAATGAAACAGAGTCCCCTCAGTTAATAGCTACCGGAAGATGAAATACAGAAGCTAGGTTGTTGTTCCTCACTTCCGGCTCCATGGAGTAAAAGGGTTACTTCACTTTTTTTCTACTGTTTTAAAGAATACTCTGTGCTTGGCTATGGCTTATTTGTTCTTAACTTTCTGATTTTTTTATACCATTACGTTACAAACAACTATTTACTTACCTCCTCTCTCCTATGTTATCAAAACAGTAATATTTTTGTGCGCTTGTTTGAGGCTTATTACAAATGACAAATATCAAAACAAAAGCAGGAGCAATTCCGCCATCTACTGAACGGAGAGTGAACTGAAACATGACATTCAAAAGGGGGTGGAAATTATTCTATATCTTTCAGAATAAACTTATTAATTACAAAAAACGGGAACCATTCAGTTTTCTCTTTTGGACCTTTTTTTTAACAGGGAAAATGAAATTGAAAATCCCAACAAGTAAAAATTTAACTGTTAGCATTTTTTTCTAGCTAGCTCAAGATGACATTTCAAATTCCAACATAAACACGTAAATGAAATGTACTTTAAATAACAGCAAGACTGTATGGAATTTGTAAATTAATACCATTTTTGTTTCCTCTGAAATATAAACATCCAGCTGTGATACACATAAGAAAAACAGGATTATTTTGAGTCAAATTAAAGGTTTATCTGCACCATCACACTAGTTAAGGTGAGAGAGCTGTAATCTATATTCTATATTTTAGAACGATTCACTTTTAACATCTTAACTAGAATTTCATGATATAATACCTAGGTAATTCAAACGATTAAGAATCACTTATGTTTTAGAGTGTTATGCTCAACTTAATTTCTAACTAGATTCAAAACAGTGAAAGAAATCGTCTATTTTAGCTTCAGCACATAAAAAAAGACAATAATGCACGTTCTATAAAACATACTGCTGTCGAGTTCAAACAGCATATTTTTTATTGCTCAGTGTTCTGCAAGGGTATAAGAAGTTTCTTTGCGTCTTTATTGTCCTTATGTACAAGTGTAAGTTACAAACTCACAGAGCAGCTAATGTGGAAACTATGCACACATGTATACCTTTAAAATAAATATAAAAATCAAAGGAAATAAGCCGTAAAAATGTCTTAAAAAACAGATTTGTTTTCTCTTTTTTTTGCTCAAATAAATCAAAATTCCTAAAACTCACACCAAAAAAAAATAAATTTGCACATACATTTTGATTAATCAATCCAGCCCCACTGGGCCCACACAGACATGCAGGTACATTATGTTGCATCCAGATTTTATCGTTTGGAACCGCGGGGCGATGTGTGTACTAAACATTCAACGACTTGCTGTGGTATGGAACAGGTAAACTATAATCAATAAAAAGAAAAAAAATTGTTTTAAACAAAGGCTGCATTTTAGTTGAGTTCTTGTATCAGGATGTTTGGGTTTGTTGCTTTAAATGCTGCAAAACTTTGCACTGAGGGGGAAAAAACAGACAAAAGAATATTAAAAGGGCAGAAATAGACAAACATACAACTGTGTGTGTGCAAATATGATTAGAATCCGTTAAAAAAAAGTCCAGTAACTATTCGGTACATAGAAAGAAGTTGTAGATATTACATTTGAGCCTGCATATGCTCAAACTACACAAGAATGTTCTGAACTCATCTGATATGAAACAGTTTCTTGGCTGCAAATAAATGTCTGCATATGAAATTCAAATTTGATAAGAGTAAGTAAAAATCAGTAATCTGTAAAACATTAACTCAAGCATCCATCCGGATAACAGCTCTGCATCTGAAACTCAAGACTTGATGCATAAGAAAAAGAAAAGGAGCTATAATGTTTAGATCTTTAGTTCATGACCTGCAAGTTAATATTTGTATTATGGCCTCCGACAAGGGAGAGAAGGGGCTCTTCAACTTTAGGTTCTTCACTGATTAGTTTAATGTAATAATAATAACAATAACAATAAAAAATGCTAACTTCACCTGAGAATGCAAAGAGGTCTGTGAAAGACATTAACATGCGTGCAATTAAAACCGAAAAAGAAAACAAGCAACAATATACAAAATAGCTATATCTTTGTACATATATACTTAAAAATTACAGGTTTCTAGATACTTTCTAACTCTGCGTTTTAGCTAACGTGGCTGCACACACACGTAAAAGGAAACACCATGTACTTTAATCCAGACATGAAAGTGGCCCTGCGGCCATCGCTGCGCATCTCGTAAAGTGCTCTGAAGTGTAGAGAGAGACAGAATCTGAAGCTTTGTCATGTAAAGGTTTTAACTCGTGTCGCCGGCGAGTAAACAGACGGGTTGGTGCTTCAGCTCTGTGGTGAGATTCAGCAAACTACAACACATCTGCCTGCACACTGACACACACACACACACACATGCAGGGCCTTGCAAAAGATGTCATAACCTTGGTTTAACTAGAGCTGGGCGATATTTCTTAAAAATAAAATCCCACCTTTTTTTTCTTTTTGTCCTACCTTTTTGATTTTTTTCTTGCTTTTTTTCTTAAAAAAAAAGGAATTATAAAGAAAAGAAAACTTTCAAAAACGGGCTTTTATTTCAGTTATACCTTCTGAAAAGTTGTATGACGGAGCATCGAGGCGATACGAGAGTTTTTGTTTCACTTGGGGACTGCAGTCATAATATTAGAGCAGAGGAAACCACAGTGGGTCCTGGAGGGTCGGCATCCTGCATGCTTTAGTTCTCACATCAAATGATGGCTCATTAGAAGGACTAGGAAGAACATTGACTTGCTGAGGAGGTTGTTACAAACACTAGGGAGAGAATAAAACATGCAGGACGCCGGGCCTCCAGGACCCTCTGGACACCATGTATTAGAGGAATAAGGAGGCAATTTTACCAGAAGAATGTCTTAAAATGAATTAATAAAAAAAAAGAGAAATGGATCATCACCCAGCACTTTATACACTTGTTTACGTTTTATTGGGAATTTTGTGATCAACGAGAATAAATAAAATGGTTCTAAATTGGAAAGTGAAAGCAAAATGGCTTCGCGAAGAAAAAACATCTGGCATGCATGTGTATTCAGCCCCACTTTTACAACGATCCTCTCTAAACATGGCCGCCACTTTGACTGACAGCCAGGAGGCCTGTGGTGACTCTGGAGGAGATGCAGATACCAGCAGGTCGGGTGGAACAATCTGTCGCCGGGACAACCTGCATTTCTGAACTAGACGAACTGAACGTTTCGGGCTACGTGCAAAACCCAGAACTCCTCTCAGCTACATGGTGAGACTTGGTGGTGACAGCATCATGCTGGGGGGGGATTTGTTAGCAGACTTTTTAATGAATGAGATTATATGAAATTATGAACAGGCAGGAATTTCAGCTGTGTGACGCTCTTAGGGACCCAAAAGCACAAGCAGGTGTACTTGATGTGAAATGGGGGTCGGTGAGGTTTTGGTGGTGCAACGAGACTGGAGAAAATCTAAGGGCAACGCAACGTCTACGCTTTACCAAAGGATGTGGCCGTCAGAACGTCTCAGAATTAAATCTGTTTTTATAAAAAAAACTTACAAAATCACTGCTGGTGTGAAGAAACGAATCACTGTCTGAATTTAAAGATGGCATTTTAGAACGAGTAACTTCAAATACGAACGCTTTCCACTGAGGTAGGATGAATCGACGGTGCTCCAGCACCAGCTCTGCAGCCATGACGACGGGGAGGGTCAGGAGGAACGACTCGGCCACCTGCAGGGTGACGGATGCGGTCGCCCTGCAGGAGCAACAATACTTGATCTTTGTTCTTGTGTGTTTAAGGGGGAAAAAAATTAAAGCAATTTCCCAGTAACAAAGTTTCCTAATTGAATTTGATCTATGTTCCGTTTTTTCTGAATGCAAAAACAAGAAGTCCAACCATAGCAACAGCGACTCTGCTGCCTGAACAGATGGTGATGATGATGATGATGAAGATGGAAGAGAGAAGAGGAAGACTGTAGGCTGGATCCTCAGATCCAGGCGGCACGTTGCAGAGTTGACGTTCCACCAGAGTCCTGTTCGGTCGCTCACTCCACCGCGAAGCCGCACGTCTCCTCGATGGCCGTCAGTAGCTTGTCGTACAGTTTGTCGTAGCTCTCGTAGGGAGGAATGTCGATCCGGTTGAAGCTGGAGAAGAACGGAGGGGAGAAGAAGGCGTTCAGCGCGGCATGCTGCTGTAAAACTCTTTTCAGGTCCAGGGTTTTTTATGTTTCCTGTTAGCGAGGTCAGTTTTAGGATGAAGGATATTTTTCAAGATGACCACCGTTTTTGAGTCTTTTAAAACAATTATGTTAACCACTTTTATGAAGTGATGGATGGCCTTTACGTCATTTCATATGTTTTTGACTTTGGTCATCCTATTCATACAACTTTAAAGTATTAATATGTTCCAAAGTCAGATGGCAAAACTGAAACTGAGGACTTAGCAAAACTCAAACCAGTCGTGGTTTGGTAGAAGATGTGAGACACAGGCTGAGAGACGGACGTCTGATATGTGAGTGTTAGTTTTCAAGAGTTGGTGCTTAGCATTAGTTTCTGCTAATTTTTTGTGGCTTAGTGTGACCTTATACTATTTTTTCATGTTTTTAGCAGCTTAGCATTAGTTTCTGCACATTTTTGGGTGTTTAGTGTTACCTTCTGCACTTTTTTCAATATTTTAAGCAGGCTAGCATTAGCTTCCACTGGGTTTTTTAGTATGTTCAACAGTTTAGCGTTAGCTTCTGCAAACATTTTACAATGTGCTTAGTGGTTTAGTGTTATCATCTGCCAATTTTTAAAATGCTTTTGGCAGGTTACTGTTAGATACTAATGGCATAGCTTTAGCTTATGCTATTACTTTTTATGTGTTTGATGGTTAATGTCAAGGTTCTTTGTCAGTAAATTAGTGGTTAGTAAACCTAACCAAACATCTTCATTACAACCAAAAAGAAAGACATGATCAAGAAAACGTATAACATTTCTACAGTTCAAATTATGTGGGCTGTTTTGAAGCCAAACACATTCATTTCAATCTTAATGCAAAAATGTATTTTCCACATCAATTACGGTGGCCATCTTGAACAAAATCAAGAAATTACCAGTAAATATAATTTCAAATTATGTATTATTGTACACAAAAGTGATCTGTGTTAAAAAAAAATTTAAAATGGGGAAATTTAGCACAAAAATACATTTCCTTTGGCAGCATACTGTTAGCATATTGTTTTCAAAAAGCAAGCCTCTGGGAACATCTGTGCCACATCAGGTTCTTGTTTTGCACGTGAAAGATTTTGCTAAAATATTCAATTATCTGCTCCACTAATTGGCATAAACAACTAAACCTGACTGGAAAATTTTTACTTCAATCATTTGAACAATGTAATCATTTTTTATGCTGCTCATATTTGAAGAAACAAAGCCATAACTGAAGTACATGTTCAGTCATGACAAACTAAAGATATGTTTTGGGACCATAAAACGTAATCTCTGCTCTCCGGCGGACGGGCGCCTCACCAGGTGTGCGCTTTGGGCAGATTATTGGCGTTGGCATCAATCTGATGAATGGTGAAGAGTCGGGGTCCTGCTGCACCTGCAATCAAAACATACAGCAGGACTGATGAGTGGTAGTGCAGACTACAACATGCACTATGCTCTGCACATATTGTTAAAACGTTTTTTTAAATATAAATTTCTACACAAGGGATTTCTGCACAAATCAGTGCTCTATATCGATCAGATGGGCATCTTGAGATACCAACATCTTGAGATACTAACATCTTGAGATACTAACATCTTGAGATACTAACATCTTGAGATACTAACATCTTACCAACTTTCAGTTACAGTTTTGGTTTGAATACATTAAAAGTAAAATCATCAGACCTGAATGCGACGCTATGACTGGACAGATCTGGATTTAATTTGGATTAATTTTACATGTTTGTAAAGTTCCTCCAGATGGAATTTCTTGCAATTTGGCCGATCTGACAACAAACCCTACAGTGGCCGTGCCTGGCCAGCAGGTGGCGACAACGCTCGTGTTTTTCTCAACGCCTTTCAGTTTGTCTAATTTACTGTCTCTGTAAATTATTAAAATGTTTACTGAATTAATAAAGAAATCTCTCAAGAAGAAGTGGAACAAAAGCTAGCTGGGCGCGACACGCGGCTCCTGGCTTTGCTGCAGAGCGGTGAGTGACGTTAAGCACCCTGTAAAGCCTTGAAGCCCTGCAGCGGGACTCTGGACGAGCCGGTGACGAACTGCAGCAGCCGGGCCCTCCTCTCCTCGTCGAACGACTCCACGGCTTTCCAGAACCACTTGACGATGTTGCTGTCGGGGGTGCAGTGCTTCAGCCGAGTGTTGGACTTCCAGTCGGCGATGTCGATCTTCCCCAGGCCGCACACGATCAGCTGAAAGCACAGACGTTTCGGTCGCCGTGAAACGGAGCGTTGAGACAAACTAAAGAGATAAATAACGAATGAGATGCCCTTTTAGGTGCTTCTGTACCTCTAATTCCTTCTCGTCGAAGGCCTTGAGCAGGTGCTGTGGGATGACCTCGTTGAAGCCTTTCTGGAGAGCCAGAAACTGAGCCTCGATGCCATGGAGGAAACGCCAGTTCACGTAGAGCCTGCAGACGGGTCCGGAGGAAAACAGCGTTCAGCACATTCCTCACAGCAACTGAAGACGTGGAGCCGTGCTGAACTGTCCTGTACCTGACATACTCCTTCTTGGTGTCCTCAGTCACCGGGATGCTCTTCCCGTTGGGCTTCAGCTCATGCGGGATGATTTCTCCGTAAGCGTTGTGCTCCACGCAGAAGGTGTGGTCCAGGACCCCGGTGATGTCGTTGTCCCTGAAGAGCAGAGACTGTTTAGTACTCGGCGGACTGAACCCAGACAGAACCGCTCCATCTCTATGCTGAGGACACTGGATTTCACTGTCACATAAACTCATGTCTGTCTGCAGGCTGCATTAGACGTTATCAGTCACTTTTGATATCAAATAACCACTACCAACAAAATACCAATGAAATTATAACCACAATTAATTTGGTTATAACTCAACTGACAAATACTTTGTTGATCCCAAAGGGAAACTAAATGTAACTCGATTATTCAAGTTTCTTCAGAGTTGCTGTGGATACTGATAGCAGAGGGAAGGAATTGTCTCCAGTAGCAGTCTGTGTTACAGTGAATCTGAAGAAGCCTCTGACTGAAGACACTGTATAGTTTTATGCCAGGTTGTTGATTTTATGAAGAGTCATTCTTTGCACCATCGTTTCCAGTTGTTCTACAGCAGCTCCCAAAAAATAAGATCCTTTATTGTTTTATTATTATAAAATATTTCAAAACCCATTAAAACTGATAGTAGACACACATTTAATAGGCTTAAAAATGGTTCTATTTATTTTAAAGGAAAGAAAACAGAAGCTACAACAGGATCTGGAGAAAACATTAGCAAACCGTTATTCTAATTTTTAATTTTTCATTTCTATTATCTATGACTTTTATTTCATATTTTCAGGTAACTTGATACAATCATTCTAAATATTGCTTTAACAATGTTATTTTCTTCAAAGAGATACTTTTGGTCCCGTGTTAACATTTTATGTAGATGAGTCTAGATTGACAAAGTGTTGAACTGTGAGAATCATCCTTATTTTAAATCAATCTGAGTTATTGAGTTACTGAGTTATATAGAGTAGCTACATAATGTTTAAACTGATGGCTAATATTAAATGATTTCCTCATCATATTCACTCTCTGAATTTCCATGTTTAAAGGTGCCAACAGAATCTCTCTGCTGTCCCTCCTCCAGTAGACACAGAAACATTTAACTTGGTTGCACTAAGCAGGTTTTAATTAACCTTTTCAGCCTAAAATCTTGAAAAAGTTCGGTTTAAGTGAATTGGAATTGGAACTTTTTAATAAACTTAATTAAATTTGCATTTGAAATGACTTTATTTTATTCAGATTAGTTCCGACTGGATAACTGTTGCAGTACATTAGCAGCTATATTCCCACCTGTTTGTTTAATTGAAAACTATCTGTTGACAACGAGATCATCAGTTTGAATAATGGCACCAAATGCATCCATATTAAAATACGTCACAATAAAGTAAGTATTCATCTTGTGTCAAAAAAGGCTTTTTCCTCTGCTTCCTTTCTCAGTGGAGCAGTTTAACTGACTCGGCACCAGAGGGCGCTACAGTTAAAAGTGTTGATTTGCTTTTTTTCCCCTCTTTTTTGTTAACCATTTCTATTTTCTTTTTTTTCCCAAACTCCAATGCATTTTTTTAACAACAGCGTTGGAGAACATGGACAAATTAACGCATGAGAAAATCTAAATTAAAAGAATTAAGATGAAACAAAACAACTGCTTTTAAAAGTAATGTCTGATCCTGGAAACAAGATCAGAGCAGAAGTGAACACACTCTTGTGTCCAAGTACTTCATAATGACTTTTCTTCTTCTACTTCTCTTCTTGAAAGCTGAGTAATAAGACTTAAACTTAAGAACTGAAAAGTTTCAAACGTCCACATGTCTAGCAGCAACATTTGACTATTGATCGATCGATTAAGAAACACGTCTCTACTTACAAGATCCAGACGAGGCTATTGTGGAGGTCGGGGTCGACGGACTCCATGTCGTCCAGCGTGATTGGTTTCCCAAGCAGTTGTTTGTAAAACGGCAACGTGAAGCCTCCGTCGATGTAGTGGCCGTGAAACACCGCCATGCCCATGATGCGGCCCACAAAGTGGAAGTACGACAGGTGTTCCTGCAGGTTACGAACACCGTTTACCTGGACTCTGATTGCTCCAGTAATGTCACAAACGATGACGAAATCTAGCTCAAAGTCTTACAGTTTGGTACATTCAAACAAGCCAATACATGGAGATAATCCTTACTGGGTTGACAGCAGAGTCTGGGTTAATCTGTAGAGTGTAGATGTCGTCTCTGGAGTACTGGAACAAGCCGTAGTACGGGTTCAACATCTCATGCGACAACAGGTACAACCACTCCCTGAAACACCGTTTGGGTCAGCTCCAAATCTTTACGTCAAATCTGTTAATGTGTCAACATGCGTCGTCAGAAAGACGGCTTACCGAGCAACTCCTCCATAGTCCAGTCCCTCTTCTCCTCTGAATTTTATCATCAGTCTTTTCCAAAGATCCTTCGGACGCATCTTCATCACTTGTCGATACGACTCCTGAGGTTCAGGACAGACAGCAGAACCGCACGGCCCACTTAGCAAAACTTACAATCAAACAAGCTGCGTGAGACACAGGCTGTAACGTTGCTCTCAATCGTCTCACCGTGTTAAATAAAGACTAAATGGAATATTGTTACTGAAAAGATGTGCACTTTGAATTCTCTAAAGAACGCTGTAGGACCAACTCCGACCCTGAAAAGACCCAGATACTTATGGATGTCTGGATGAAGATGGCAACATTACAAAAAAATAGAATAAATAAAAAAAAATAGTCATTTCCAGACTAAATAACTTAATAATAAATTAAAATATGAAGTACATGCACAATAATTTATTTAAGGTTGCTACGCATTTTCGTACTTTTACTAACTTTATTGGATAAGTTTGTGTGCACCACCAAGAAATTTGGCTCACATTGTATAACCATTAAATATAATATAAAGAGTAAAGAGTTCACAGTTCCAACGTTTCCAGCTCCTTTTTTAGCCATTTTATGGCCATTTATGTTGAATTCTTATTGCTAAGTTCTTTCAGTTTAGTTTTTTTTCTTCAAGCACTTGGAATAAACGTGAGCTAGTTTGTAAATCTGTACGTAATCATCATATTTGAAAATGTTGTGATCATTTTGGTAACTTTTAGACCATCCCATTGATGAAGAGATTAAGATCATGCTGGGTGACCTGGTGGAGACTTTTGATGTGACGACGGGAGGTTTTTGAACTTGTAGGAACAGATTAAGTTAACTTTCGTTTACGCCTATGTTTTAAGAAATTATTAGCCATTATTTTGTCTGAATTGTACTAGAAATAAAACATTTTTCAAACAATCAAAAAAACTGAATGTTGTTGCTTTTTCTTGGAATAATTTTTGTTTTAGAACTTAAAAAGGCAGCAGTGGCCCTTTTTAAGAAAAAATTCAAATTTGAATGACTACATGTGTGGACTAAAGTACCAGAACGATAAAGGAAAGATGGAGAAACATACTGAGGGATAGAAAAACAGATGGACCAATAAACGTGCATAAAACAAACCTTCAGACAGAGAACAAAGTCTGGAAAAGCAAATGTTTTTCATCATTTTTATTTTAATTTCCTGACTTTCCCAAACCGTGTAAGAACCCTGATTAATAGAAAGCCACAAAAGCTGTAAGGAGCAACAATAGTGCCTATGACATCAGCGTTTCCATCCATGCTGGTGGAAACCTGCAGCACCGGTTCATGCTTGAAAGCATCAGAAGAATCCGGAGCAGGTTCGAGAACTTCCTGCTTCCACGTCAAAACGGGATGAAGTCATCGTTTTCAGAGCTCAGCTTGTAGCTAAGAACTTATGTTTGGCCATGAACGCTCGCCACTGCTGTCTTCACTCCGCCGCTTGCCCGGAGCCGCACCCCCCCTCCGCCTCGCCCCCGTTACTTTAGCTGCTGAAATCACGCAGAAGGAATGCCTTTGCCTCAGCTGAACAAATGATTGGAAGTGCGAGAAAAAAAGCAGAGTAATAGCTGCGCGGTGTTGTGGGAATCGAGAGTTTTCTGCTCGCTTTTGGAAATAAAGAGGCAGGAACTCACAAACAGAAAATCTTAAAAATGCATGACACACAGGGGTTTGCACGATTTTCCCACGGTAAAATTTTAACGTCTTCAAGGCAAGTTTTCCATGGAGATAAAAGCAATACAAATGAACTAAAGAGGGCGGTTTAAATGAACTACTATATATCATTTATTAGCTATTAATAAGATATTGTGATAGCATTCTACACTCTGCAGTGCGGACAAGATAAACTAAAATTTAACAAAATGTTATGCTTTGACATATCTCTCTCAGACAGCCGGTCTGGAAAAGTTACAAAAATTATTCCCGTTAAGTTTTCTGATGTTGAGCAAATAGAAATAATTTTAGTCATTCTGACCAACTTAAACTCAGTTTGGTCTGATTTAACTTCAAACAGGAAGAGTAATAATGTACTTATTTGTAAGAATGTCTTTCAGGTCTAATCTTGTGATTGTGTAATTTATATGAATCATTTTCATTTTGGTCTTCCCACACAATTATTTTGGTTGGTCTGATGATGTAATTTTTGAATATTAATTCTCCTGTGGTTTTAAGATACACGGTCATATGGCCTTCTTCAGTTTTATATTCTGTAAAAACTGACCCCACATGCGCTTTTGCAAGTTTTTTGTGGGTGGTTTTGAGAACTGACGGTCTGACAGGACTTCCCCACTTTCCCGCTGTCTGACCGTGACATTTGCTGTGCTCTTCCTGAGTTAAATGACTGATATTTTGCTGTTTGAGTAGCCTTTTTAACATTTTACTCTAAAGTAAAAAGTAATTTCTTGGATGGCCACTTTTCACTTTTACTTCAGTAGAAGTATATTGAAGTACTGAAGCTCTCAGTCGAGTACAACTTGTGGCTTCTTTGTTGACATGGAACCATTCTCAAGAATTTCAAGCACCTGTACGATGATGCATAATGTAAAAATGCAGGTTGAAGCACTGCTCCCTGGATATATTTATGCGTTTATTAAACAAATTCAGTTTTAAAGACCACTATAAAAGGTCAGGCAAAGCCTGTAGCTGAAAACCAGCATTCCTAAGTGCTTGGTGTTTAAAATACACCAGTTTAGTTTTCTTTTTACCTCGAAGATCTCCTCCCGGCTGACCTCGATGCGGCAGTGGCCGGCTTGTGGCTGCTGCTGTGAGAGCTCCTGCCGGAGAATCTTCAGCTTCTGCACCAGATCTCTCTTGTACTTGGGCACCGTCAGACACTCCGCCTCTTCGGGTAGCTGAGCGGGAGACAGAGCCTGTGGAGGGACTCCGGGACCACCCTGGTCCTTTAGCTGTGGTGGATGGCTGCCGGAGGAAATGAAGACAAATGAGGAAAGATTGGATTGTTTTACTCTCTATAAAAAAAAAGAAAAGAAAAAAGTTGAAGCCAAAGCTATTTCTTATACTTGCGACATCAAAAGGTGAATGTAATTAGGAGAGCCGCGTTTTTTCCTGTTTATCGCTCTAAATCCGGTGGATGTGATGGATTTGTGTGGACATGAAGAGAGGAGGGATGTGTAGCGCAGGGAATTCCCAGACCTCTTCCTCTCATGTGTGCTTCCAACCACAGACCGGTGGAGTTTTGTCAAAAATTCCCTCTCTGCCCTCAAACTCATCGCTGGTGTTAAAACAACAGGCTTTTAAGCCCTGCAGTGAATCTGATCCCAGGTCTGTGTGAGCAGGCAAGGCGCGCTACCAGACGCTTGGTAAATAGAGCCACCAGAAAAGACACAGAAGGGGAAATAAACCGAATAAGCAGAAACACACAAGCTCCCTCACAGCGGCCTGGCGCTCCTCGCCAGCCAGCGCTACTTATAGGGTTGTGTTTTCTCAGCTCATCAGTATCCTGGATTTTTCTTCAAATTCAGCAACTGTTTTCCTTTTTATAAAAAAAAAAACAGATCCCTTTAAATCATTCTTCCAGCTGTTTCTGTCTCTACTCTGTCGAATACATCCTGTCTACTAGAAACTTTAAAAAAAAGAAAAGGGGTTTTGGTCGTCAAGCCGAATCCTTGAAGGTGACACAAAGTAACACAAAAAAGTGGTTTCAACAAAATATTTTGGATTCTTTAATAGGTTGGTGTTTATTCTTCATAAATTCAGAGTCACAAATGGCTTTTTGGACCTTTGCACAATTAAAATATACATAATAAGAAAAAAAATAATGGAGGAAGGAGTAAAAGTACAATGGGTCTATATTTGAAAAATGTTAATGTCATAAAAATAAGAATCTGCAGATTCTTAAACAGAGTAAAGAACCGAGTAATGTTTTTAAATATACCTGTAATAAAAACGCAGGTTTTAGCTGTTGTTTTCCAGTTATTTCTAGGAATAATTGCACAGACTTTCCACTACAGGATGACACTAAAAATGAGAAGCAATGCTTTCTAAAACTAGTTTTATTTTCATTAGGTTAGTACTTTTTTTACACATAATTTTCCAGAAATATTAATGTCCTGTAAAAGACGATGCCAAAGTTGTTCTTTTTTTTTATTTAAAAACATAAATAAAATGGTGTTTCTTTAAGAATAACAGATTAAAAAATAATAAGTTGTCTTTTCTTTCTCCAAAAGGTAATATCATATTTGTGGCTCTGAAAGAGTTTTTCACAGATGGACTAAAAACTGGACTGTAAAGGCTGCAGACCAGCTGGAAGTTAACTTATTTTATATTTCCAAACTTGTTCAGTTGTGTTTATTTGTTCAGTAACTCTTAACAACTGAAAGTACACGTTTTGCTCATTTATTTGCAGACGGCTCAGTTTTAAAGTCCATTAAAGTGGCAATAAAAATTATTGCGAGAAACCGGTCCAGGGAATCATTCCATCAATATAACTGGGTGTGAAGTATTTACGCTGGCTTGTAAAATTCCTTATTTCCACGGAAGATGTTAGTGCTATCGTCCATTTATCGACATCCAGGCAAACTGATCAATATGCTATTGATTTTGGGCCGCATGGTCCAGCGATTTTACTATTTTCAACTAAACCCTCAGCTGTTCTGAGGAGGGAGAGAAAAGGTCAAAAGCATGTTGGACAAAAATAAACCATAATCCAGTTTAGGGATTTACAAAACTCGAAGGGTTCAATTTCTTCTTCTTCTTCTGTTGAGAGAGAATCAGATCAAGTCTGGACAAAGGTGATCTCTCTAGTGTTGGCCTGCTCCAGCCCACACTGTGGTGACTGTGGTGAAACGCCTGGGTGGGCTTCAGAAAAACATATTCTTTCCTCCAGGAGGACGGCAGCCCTCATTTTCCTTTGAGAAGACGCTGAGCCAGCAGAGGACCTCTTTAGAAAAGGCTACTGTCCTCCGCCGGGAGGGGAGAATCGGCGCTGCAGTCGGCCCAGACAGCAGGCAGCGAACCAAGTGTGATAGATGATGGAGGAGAGGCCCTGTGAGGCGAGAGAACACAGTCCTCCACCATCGCCAGCGCTTTGGGTCTCCAGCTCAGTGGGTTTAAAAGGAGCCTATGTATCTATTTGGGCTCCCCAGGCTATATGGCTGCAGTGTTTTCACTACTGTATCCCCTGTATAATCAAGTCCACTGCTATTTATTTCCTTGGCAGGCTCTGGGGCTTCTCGCATGTTAAAGAAAGGGTAAGACTACAGTGCAGCAGTCTTGAAAACCACTTTAGCAAAGCAAGTTAAGATGCCCTAAAACAAAGTAGAAGGACTTTGTGTCGCTTATAAGACTCGGGAACCATGTAATAAAACAAAACTTTCATGAATAGCTTATTTTGAGGGAATAGCATTAAAGTTCATCTTGAGTTAGTTCCCAAATATGAAATGCGGAAAACACAAAACCTAAAAAGCCAAGTCACACTGCAAGAGCTACTTGAAACTGGGACTGCAACTAATGATTATTTTAGTAAATTAATTTTAGTAAATGTCGATTATTCTGACGATTAATCGATTATTCAGACGATTAATTGGTTAAAAATTGGCCCATTCTGCTGATTTTTTATTTAGCCACTTAATTGTACAATATTAGAAATACATTAAAAGATGCAAATAAGTATTTTCAATATGTTTTTTAAATGAGAAAATAAGCACGAAAAAAAATAGGAGAATTAATTGAATAGCAAGAGATGCTTAAATAGAGATTTAATTATTTTTTTTGTTTTACAAAATTTGAACCAGATGAAGCTAAAACTACAACTTGAGGAGTTCTGGGTAAAAAATATTTGTTGACAGGCTTTTTATATTTTATCTTAAATGCAAAGGATTATATTTTTTATAAAGTTTGGCCTAATTACTTTTCTGACCGTGTTGATCTTTCATCAAATGGCAACACTTTAGAGTCTGTGTACGCCAATTAGCGATCAGATACTGAATTAGCTGACGATAATTTCAACAATCAATTAATGACGAATAATCTGATTAATTGTTTCAGCCCTAATAGAACATAAGAAAACTGTTTTGAATTCAAAATGGCTGACAGTTTTCAGTAACCGCTGGTTGAGACAGATGGAAAAACATTGTGAAGATTCGCCTGAACTGAATGGCCTGCAGCTGAACCTGCAGAGTCGTGATACGCCTTGATCCTCTTAGTTTATCTGCACTGCGTCTTTACAAAGACTGCATGATAACGAGAGCTCATCTGCATGTGGCTCCTTTCACACATTCATTGAAAAGCGCTATGATGGCTGACTAACTATAGCGGTGTGAAAGCCACAGCAGCTGCACTCTAGAGACCAGAGAGTCAACAGGAGCCGATAGGAGAACCTTCAGACTCTCACCTCTCTACCGCACAGCAGAAAATACCCAGGAAACGCCTCAAACATGCCAATGAAAAACTGACCTCTTACATTCTCTCAAAACAGCAAATTACTTCTGGCATCAGGAATAAGAACAAGAGAAACTGCAGGACATGAGAAGTAGACTTGCTGCGATGAACAAAGTGCTACTGAGTTCAACAGGTCTGCTGTGTGAACAGCAAGAAACGATAAATGTTTGCAAATCAGTCAGTCATAGATATGACAGCACCTGCTGGAAGTCAACAGAAATCCAGTGGATATCATACTTTTAACAAGAGGAAACATTCAACTCATGGACTTCATGTCTGTCCGTTTCTGTGAGCCTCCAGAACTCTACACACACTGTCCGCAGAGTTCATAGTCAGCTACATTTCTTGTGACAAAGTCCTTAATTTCCCACAATCCAAATGGATCCAGCAAGTTTGATGAGCTCGTTGGCAACAAGCCTCGTTTGTTCTCCACCAGGGCAGCGACCTGTTCGCTGCTGCGCGTCTTTACGTTTGATTGTGCCGACTCTCAACCTTCCCAGCTTGGTGTCATATACAAAGTTGCTTGATGTAAACACTATTTTCTGTCAAGTAGCTTACTATGTGCGTACTATGAGTACGCGGTCGTAAAAATTTACTTAAGAGCGGGCGTTTCCAGCAGACGTCCGCTATGAGTCTCCGTGGAATTTAGTTCTGCCGTTTTTAGCATATTCTGTCCATTTTGGGATAAATGAGGGTTTGTGACACGTTCAAAGATTGAGGCTAAATACAATGTGACTAAATGTGACAAATGTAAAGATGTGTAGATATGTTTGAGAGACTCTTTAAAAGTAGAATCCCTTTATCACAGCATCAAAAGCCTGAATTTATCCGACTTTATAGAGCTAATTTCCTGGTGTCTTCAGTCACAAGTCTTAGACGTGCGTGAATTTGTTTTGTCAACCCAACAGTTGGTGTTTGCACTCGTCCTCCACAGGTTAAATCTGCCACACACACACACACACACACACACACACACACACATATATATATATATATATATTGGACCAAACATACTCAACACTTCTTAAAACATCAGTGCAAATATTGATGTACATGTCAGGAAGATTTACAGCTTGGTTGGGAAAACACCGAGCCACTGATGCCCATCTAAAAATACCCTCTCCAAACACTGATGTAATCTCTCAAGCAGACTTTTTCTGCCGGTGCAAAAGAAGGAAGCAGCGTATGTGAGAGACGGTGTGGTACACCACAGCCGTGCAGATGTGTCTGACTGTCTGACAATTCAAGGCCTTCACCATCCCAGGTAAGAGGCAACAGTCGTAGTCAGATCGAGAGCAGCGGAGAGCCGAGGTGCAAAATGTGCAAACTGTCAGCTCAGTTCGAAAATGCACAATCTGTTCATTTTGCAGACAAAACAAAAGCTTTCTGTTTGGAGGGCTGTATGAAAAATGGCAAAAACAAAAGCCGTGCAAAAATGTGTGGCATTTCAGCAATGGGAGGAGATTTGAAAGACGCAACTTCTGTGCAGTTTATATGCCAAAGTGGAATAAAAAATATTTGAAAAACACAATGAAGTTATTTTCTCAGCTGCTATTTTATGAGTCTAGATGAAGTATATGGTCATTAGAGAATCTAAAAATTGTAGAAAATGAAATTATGAGGAAGTTAAACAGTTTTATTATTCTAAATAGGAAAAAATTACATATCTTCACAAAAAAACCCAACATTTTTCTAAATAATAGTTTGTAAATAAAGACAATAGCAACGGGGTTTAGGTATTTAAATAAGATTTTTTTATTAGTTTTTGGTTTACCCAAAGCAACTCATATTTCTGTTATAGTTAAATGTTAAAAAAAATCTAAGTTTCCTTTTCAAACTACCACAGGATGGCATCATGATATAACCCTGTTAAAATTCAAGTATATTTCTCCAAACCTATTTAGTAAACAAAAAAGCTTTAAGAAAATGTTGTATTTTTTATAAACACTCAAAAATAGCATTTGATGCAGACATCACCAAACTCAAACACATCTCTTCTGTCTTTGTTGGTCCTGTGTTTTCTGCCATGGCCTTTGTCGCTTAATCTGTAAATAATTTAACCGCCTGGTGAACAAAAAGTCCAGGTGTAGTGCATTTTGGAAAAGGAGTTTAAAAAGGGGAAATACTGAATGTTTAGTGATTGGGATCAGATTAGGAGGAAACAAAACCTGATAAAGGCTTTAATCATTTGATCACAACATCTGAAAGGTGAAGTGGAATAAATCCTCTGATGCAGCAACCAATGATGTGGTAACAACCAATAACTAACACCTGTCAATAATGTAATACTTATTTTTTTAAACAGAAATACTCATTACCAATAACTGTGTAAAACATTTAAGTCATATGACCATGGTTCTCCTTTAGGCCGCACATTGTAAGCGTCCATCTTTTTAAAACCGACAAAGAGACCGTGCGACACAATAGCGGCATTTTTTCCAGGCTTAGTGATAAGTACTGTAATCTTATATTCTGGTATGAATTAAAAACAAAATCCAATCAACAAGCGGAAAAAATTTTAGTTGAAAGGCGTAAAACCAGAGTGGATTTAGAGGAGTCATAACCCACAGATCAGGAGAAGAGGACTGGATGTATAGGCCCGTCTGCTTCACCAGTTTATACATTCATAACTTTCACTTAACTTGTGTGTGGGTATATGGATGTGTGGGCAATATGTATACATATTCAATTTATTCATTTTTAAGTGTTTGTCTTGCATAAACTCCCAGCTAAAGAAACGGTAAAAATATGCCAACAAAAAAAAAGAGGATATTTACGATGTCAGTGCTTTTTTATGCAAAAAAAAAAAAAAAATTTAAAAAATAAAAGCACATTTGAAAGTAATTGATTCGTCACGATTAATCGTGACGAATCAATTACTGAAATAATCATCAACTAATTTTGGAATAAATAAATTGTTAACTAGAGTACACAGACTCAAAAAAGGCCATTTGCTAAACGAGTACCAACCTCAGAGCAGGAATTAAGTAAAAACTGTACAAAAATACATCCACTTTGCATTAAAAAACATCTGTAAATATGTTTTACCCAAAACACCTATAGAGGCAGCTCCGGCTTCACATAAAGGAATGATATGTTATTGCATTTTAGGAGATAGACCATTTATTTTCTGATATAAAAATGAACCTATTTGTTTATTAGCATCTATTAATGTATTTTCAATATCGTATACAAAAGGTTAAATGAAAAATGTGCAGAATGTGCCATTTTTTTGTTTGATTAATCGTTTAATCATCAAAATAATCAACAGAATAATTGATTCCTAACTGATCGTTAGTCGCAGGTCTAGTAAAAAGTGACATTACAAATCCAAATTGATTAATCCTGACCAAACTTTCAAAAGTTTCATCTGGACTGAATCTACCTAGTAAGGAGTCAGACAAGCAGCTAATGGTGGCTACAGGCAGCGAGGCAAAGCTTCAGCTCACAACAAGAGTCTTTTCAGACACATATGGATGTGATTTGACCAAATGACCAGATGCTGATTTCCCAAACATGTTTATCCTGCCAGACACAAAGCTCCAACAGAGATTCTGCACCAAAAGAGCAAAACTGGAAAAACCTCTGAGTCACAAAAGGCACAAGGGCCTCCCAGACAGCCAAACACTTCCTCTAATTTAGTTTATCAGACATGGAAAGCAAATATCCCTTTTCACATTTAACTCCACTGGAAGCTGTTGTGCTGACGAGCATTTTGCATTGGTCTGAGTGGATACTTGCTGAAGATATAAACCGACAGTTCCAGAAAACAGTCATGTAGCCTTCGAGGCCATGTTGACGTTTATATAATTTATTATCTACTTTAAGTAGCAAGAAGTCACATTTTTCAGAGTACCAATATGTGCCTGTGCTTTAGCATTTCTCACCGTTTAAGGGACACTTTTCCAAAAAAAAAAATTACTACTATGTGAGGACCGGCT
The DNA here is from genome assembly GCA_903067075.1 of Micropoecilia bifurca. Lineage (NCBI taxonomy): Eukaryota > Metazoa > Chordata > Actinopteri > Cyprinodontiformes > Poeciliidae > Micropoecilia > Micropoecilia bifurca. Next base: position 48,172 of record CAEGAF010025624.1, on the reverse strand, counting down.
GCTCCTTATGAGACCCATAACCCCTTAAGAAGAAGTGCTGCATTAGGGTTAGACTAAAGAAATTACTACAAAATGAATGGAAGTCGATGCAAAGTCTTTGTAAAGATAGAAAGATGCAAAATGTGTGTATGCAGGTTACCTGAGGTTAGTGTTTTGGCTGTCCGGGGCCACGCGGGAACCATTTGAACTCGGGCTGCTGAAGAAAACAGGAGGACAGAAAGGGAAGGGGGAAAAGGAGAAGAAAAACAAAGGAGGAGAGAAAGTTAAAAGGCACCAAAAAAAAAAAACACAGGCGAATGACACAAGTGAAGAATAAGGATGGGTTTAAAAAGAACAAACAGAAAAACAGATGTGGCAGAGAGGAAAATTAATAAGGAGGGCAGGTTCATAGAAAATAAACCAGACAGAAAATATGGAAGGAAGAGGAGAGACAAATGGGAAGATGGAAGTGGGTCAGAAGAAAACATGGACACGATGACATGGATAAAAAGATGGAAAGACAATCAGTAGGGATATTTAAAGGTGGAGAAAGAGAAAAACAAAAAAAATGAAATTACATAAGGGCGAGGGAGTAATCAGTGGTAAAATCACATTATTTATGATTCAAACTGGAAATCATTGTTTGAAAAGAACTTTACAATCAAATTATATAAAATGTAACCAAGTCTCTTAAAGTGGCAATAAGACTTTCCTTAGGGAAACCATTGGTGTCAACATTTGTTTACTGTGAATACAAAAACAGAGCAGATTGCTGAATAGACTCAGAAAGACTGTAATCAAAAACAGTCCATTCAAATAATAAATGAAGATCTGAAAGTAGTTTAAGAAAAATCAGCTTCCAAATGCATCGAGATGCAGACATCAAAAATTTTTACTCGATTAACATTTGTCACAACTCTATAGCAGTAATACTAATTTACAACCTCATTATAATTATCTCAGAAGGTTGAAGTCTGAAGTGCAATGACAGTTTATGTCGAGTATCGCATGAAAAAAAACAAAATTACTGGTATAAAATCCATGTTATTGGAAGATTGGTGACATACAGAGGAAATCTTTTAAAACAACAAACATGAGGAATTATATTGGACATTTCAGCCAAAGTAAAACAGCTCACCTTTCCTGCTGCCAAAACCAGAAGCCTAATCTAACAAGCTTTAGCATTACTGGCCTGTTAGCATAGCTAGTTGTTTATAATGCTAACAACTATCATTGTAAGTTGTGAGCAGCAAGTAATACTAACTAGTAATGCTAGTTAGCTAGTAGTGCTAACTAGTTTGTTAGTAATGCTAACAAATAGTTTGTTTCTCCATGTTTCACAACCTCAAATTTAAGACTTTTTAAGATGACTATGAATGAAATTTAAGACCTGTTTAACAACAGTAATGTAGTAAAGAAAACTGAATATTCCATATAGTAAGGACATTTTTTTTTCAGAATTAATATAGTATCATACGGTTTGGGAAAAGAAGTGAGCCAGTGGCAAAGTCAAATGTCACCCAATGATGGATGCCAAAAAGCAAGCTATCTAGAAAGGGCTTTGTAGGGACTAGTTAGCAGTAGGCTCAACCGCCTCGAGTCACGGAACGCCACAAAGATGTCTGTGCGCGACTCAAGCTTTAAACTACATAGAGTATACAAGGTCAAATAGTCCTACCAATCTGTAATTAACAAATTTGATGTCAACTTAAATATTTTCCAATAAATTTAAGATAATTTAAGGCTTTATTTCTACATGCATGAATTAAAGACTTTTTAAGAGGCATTTCTCAAACTGGGACTCTTGCATCAACCTCAAATGTTCCGTCATCTGGGCCTGACAAAGCTACGACCGCACTCACTTGAGCACCAGATGCAGGTTTGCAGACAGTCGTGGATCTGTGAACTGCGTTGTTCGATTGTTGTGGTCAACAAAGTAGACGCGGCCGGTGGCTGTGTTCCTGATCTCCCAGCCTGGAGGCAGTGGTCCCAGCTCCTCACAGTTCACATTGCTTAAGTCCCTAACAGAAAAAGAAAAACAGAAAGAAAGCATACATGCTGACTTGTTGAAACTGGAAGGCAAAAAGTATAAACTTCATAAGACACATAAATAAGGTGCAATCATCTTAGTCTTTCTTCCTAATTCTTCCCACTCTCGTTCTGCTCTTCATCCCTGAAACTCCAATCTGGGATAATAATGTGGCTGTTGCCTTTGTGTGTGAAGTGAGGACACATTAGTCAGGAATGAAACGCTGGTTTTCTTTCCCTCATCACAAATACCAAATCTTTTCAGCAGCTCTGTCTAAAATGACTGAACCCAGATGTTGTTGCTGTGGGTTGGACGTCGTCCTCCTGCTCAGCCATGGCCAAAAATGCAGAGAAACGGCCCGGCGTGTAATGTTTAGGGAATTGGGTAACGAACTCTAAAGTGTTAGCGAAACAGCATGACAGAATCCGCTGTCGAGTTCCACAATGATCCAAAAAAACAAAAAAAACAAAAAAAAAACACGCTGATCCAACTTTAAACAATTGGCCTGGCTGGCCAGAATCTGAGCCTAAAGTTTGACTAAAAGTCTGTTTCTGAAAGCAAAACAGTAAGAAGAGGAAAAAGTACACCTGCTGAAGGCAAAGGCCGCTTCTTCTCGAGTCTGAAATTTAACAGCCACAGAGGTCGGCCTTTTAGTCAAACATGTTTTAGGCTGAATTCGACTGTATGATTGGACTCAACTGGAATGAACAGAATTAGTTTGAATTTCTGCTGGACCGGATGTCATTCAGGTGGATGTGTATTGGGTCTGTTTGTTTTGTGTCTTCGGACGGCTCCTGCTGTACAAACAAAATGCTCTAAATTACATCACCAGAAATAAACGAGGATGAAGGAGGTACCTGGGGACTCGGGGGTCGTGCCAGGTGCTGACTCCGGTCTGAGTGTGGAGGAAATACACCTGGCCCTGCTGGGTGGTTCTTTGTTCTGAAACAGAAATCAATTCGATTAGAACCTTTAAAAAATGTAAATAAAATCCAAACAATAAGTTGAACTTAGTAATAAGGCTCTTCTGGCCAAACATGGAAAAGGCAACTTGTCTGCCAACTAAAATTATGACTTTATTCTCCTATTATTTAGACTTCATTCACATACGACTATGTACTCGTAATATTATGACTTTATTATCATAAATTCGCTATTATTTTTAATTTTCTTGGCTGTAACGCTCCGTCATATTTTCTATCATTAAAGCTTTATTACCTTTTTTCTGAGTTTTAGCAGCACATGGAATATAAATGGCACTTTGTGTATGTCTTGCAACTAAAAATGGCATTGTGACTGTAATACTGCAGACAATCTTGAAATGATAACTGCGACTCTGTTTATTATGCAGCTCAGACCATTTTTATTTCTTCTCTTTTCGCAATAGAAGACATAATCTTAAATGTTCGGATTAAAGCATTTTAGCAGTCTGTGATTAAAGAGAGCAATTGATTTAACTTAAATTTAGATTTACTAGGAATTAGTTGTCAATATGTTTGTGCAAATAATTTGCATAAAACATCTAAAAACGTAGAAATCGGCGTTAACAGGTCAAATCTCCAGACAGATTTCTCCTTGGCAGAAATGGTACCTGCCGCGCTACTGCACACATACTCTAAAGCTGATCCATCACAACAAACCCCCCGCCCAGCTTCCTGCTGCCTCGCTCCTTTTCCCCCTTCATTGCCTCCGTTTCTGTCTCGCCACTCCCAGCAAGCGGTTCAGAGAGTTCAGCCGAGGAAGAGCCGCTCTGAAGCTGCTGCCGGGCATCAGTGACTCACTTTGCCCGACCTCGACCAGCCTCGCTGGACACACGGGGACCTTTCAAAGGAGACACAGTGCCCAGCAGTGTCATTCTGAATCACTGACATGTAGAACGCCGGGGCTTTTTAAACCGTCTCTGAGGGCTTTGTGGTTAGGACTGTGGGTGAATCCTAAAAGTACACTTTTTCTGACAGCAACAAAAAAAAAAAAAAACTTTCGAAGTTGCCAATTAAGTACACTTTGCAGTGTGGTAATTTTTCCAGTGTATTGCAGAACAATGGGAAGCTCTGAATTGTAGTGAAAGGAGAAACGGACAAAGTTTAAAAGTCCGTTTCTCAAACTACTTTCTTTTACAGTATCGTTGAAATATCAGACCTTTCATAGCATTTCAGTCTGTATCTTCCTAAAACAGATATTTTAAAAATCCAAATGAGTCATCTTGAACTTGAGTGGGCATTTGGTGACTTTGTGTCAAATGAAGAACTTCTTTGTGTTTATATTTTTTTTTAGGAGTCGGTGTGAAATTTGACGTGGTACCCGGTCAGATCACGACAGGGATGAATATATCATCACATATCTCTGATGAAAGACTACACAAAATAAAAATGTAATAAGAGGAAACAAGCCTGTATGACCTCCAAAATAAATGCTTCTGAAGTCTGGTTTAAAGATTAAGTTGTAGTCCGTTGTCCTCTGTCAACCCACCCACCCGTCTGCCGTGAATGTCGTCACAAAACGAGGTTTGTGGAAATTGGAATTTAAGCCCAGCGTAACGCTGGCAAGCAAAGTAACAAATCTTGATTTTAGAAAAAAGCAAATATCCCACTTACTCTTAGTGTTCAGTGCAATAGTATGAAGCCCTGTAGCGGTAAGGGAGGTGTCTGGATAAATCCTAAATGAGTTTTGTAACATCCTAAGAACTTAGGAGCAATGTCGCAATGATTAAAATAGTTGGATTTAGTATTTAATCCTAAACCATCACAATACAGACTTTACTTGTTTGTCACAGAAAGTAGGTCAGACACAGGATAGAACAAGAGACCATATAAAGCAGTCCACACCAAATCAATGCAGGATTAGCAGGTAATAGTGATGAGGCACCAGAGTTTGAGGACCGAGCTACTTGAGGAAGGAACGGTGAAATATGCCAATGTTTGCAAAATAGAATACTTACGGAAGACTTCTGTATATTTATTCTATTTCCTCAATATTGTGTGTTAATCTCCAAGTCCTACACCTGCAGCTTTATTAACTGTTTTTTTTTTAAAGCAAAACTGATCCAAAGCCTTCCAATTCCAATTGTGAACATTGACACACTTCAGAAAATCTACCGGATATTCTGATTCGGCAGAAACCAAACCCACTGACGAGCGGACAGGTGGAGGTGGAGCGAGTCTGCCTCTCACCGTAGCCCTCAGGCAGATCGGGCGGCGTATGCAGGTGCGTTCGACTCATGTAGTTCCGATGCCGCTGCGATCGGACCCGCCGCTCCTGGATGCGCTGTTCGCCCGGAGGTCCGCTGGCCACAGCCCCGTTAACGGGAGTCATCACCGGCGTGTTTTCGTCTACCACGCAGCTTAGCGGACGCCCGGACGGGCTGGAGTACTCCGACGCCGGCCTGGAAAACGAGCAGAGAGCGTGAGCGATACTGGACACGGGGAAAACAAGCGCTTGATTAACATACTTTCTGAAATGTGTAAAATGATTTTAGCGAATGCAAAAAAACAGAAAGGTTTTAAAAGCATGGAGGGATTATCAGCGGACGTCATCCTGCGTCAGCAACCACTGCTCAGTGCATGTCGTCTGCAGACAGAAAGCAGGATTATCCTAACTATTTAAACTATTTACAATTAGGGTAATAACATAATTTACAACACACTGTCACTACGTGCCTATTTCCAATGTGCTGCATGGTTCTCACAGGTGATTTTTCCTCATCATTGATCCACTCACCTGCAGACATATCCCATTAAATAACGTCAGTTTGGGAGCATGACTTATTTTTATGACGCTGTGATGAATGGTTGCTGACAGAATACTAAAAACTAATGTTGTCACAGCAGTACAATGGTGGGTAACCATGGCAACCGGTGACAGCTTAAAAGCAGGTTGGCGCTTTCTGCACACAGGTTGTGTGCCACCCATTGTGTTTACAAACAAATGATCCTTCCATAAATTACAGTCATAAGTGGCAGACTGATTTCTTTTATATTTTTTAAAATATGCATGAATCATAGTTAATTTATTAAACAACTTGGGTGTTTATTTTTTGATAAAAGTCGCCTATAAATATAGGCGACTTTATTCTCCTATATTTATAGGCAAATAAAGCTATCAACAAATTATTGTTGATAGTTTTGGATCAACAATAATTTACACACCCTTTTCAGCAATAATAACACAAAAATACTATTTTACTCAATAAATTATAGTATTGCAACTTGCTTTATAGTTGAGAAGGTTAAAAACAAGTCAGTACTTTGCTCTTTTTTTGTTGACGTTTGTGTGAAAATAGGGTTTTATTGTGGATTTTATTCTATTTGATCTACATAAGCTAGATCAAATCCCCAAAAATATGATGGGTGTGTTTTTCTGGTGTCATTTATGGTCTTACTGTTGTCAAAGATGATAGACGGTAAGAAAAAAACCAACAAAAAGCCAACATGTGTGTTACTTAAGAAAAAATGCATGATAGGCAGACACAAACACAGTCCGACTCACGGACAGAGTGTGTGTGTGTGTGTGTGTGTGTGTGTGTGTGTGTGTGTGTGTGTGTGTGTGTGTGTGTGTGTGTGTGTGTGTGTGTCTGTGTGTGTGTGTCTGTGTGTGTGTGTGTACGTACATGTAGCAGTGTCTAACCACCGTCTGGCCAGAGTTGCTGACGCCTTGGCTATCTAAAGCCTTGGACCCAGAAGTCTTTCACACACACTTTTCTCCCACCCATTTCCTCCCTTCACGGTTCTCGTTTCTCCCCACCTGTCCCTCCACTTTTCTTTATCTTATCTTCATTCGCCTGATTGTCGCGGTATCTGAACAAATCTCTCCATCAAACATTTTAAAGATCCAACAACGAAAATTTTTTCACCCCCCCACCTGTAATTTCCCTCATCGCAACCCTTTGACCACGTTTCTCAGTATTTCCTCTCTTTCTCTCAGAACTCTGAGCGTTGCCACCCGGAGCCGACTACAGATGCGAGGTAAAACTGGGTGAGAAGGTGCAGAGGTTTATTTGTTTACTCCCCTAATGGCTCCGCTGATATGCGCCAGGGAGGAAGGCGACAGTCGTTCTCGCAGCAAGTGAAGCCAGGCTGCCGGACTGACTGGCTAGGTTTATTTAGCTGTGCACGTCCACGCCTGCTTTGTCTGTGTGTGAGTGCGTGCGCGCAAGAAGCCCTGCTGGAGGAAACTGACAGCACTCATTACCAGCAGACTGTTATTGTTGTGCGTTTAAGTGGAAGTGTTGTGTTTTGTTTTTTTTTTAAGAAGGGAAGTGGGATAAAGTACAACTAGCATCTCTGTGCCACATTAGCTAAGCTGTTATTACAATATTCACTGCATCATTTTGGTCGTTTCTGTCTTGTGCTGTTCCACGTGACGTACTGGTACCTGGTGGGTCTCTCCCATTGTGTGGTGCGGGTGATGTGGTTCAGGTACTGTATCCTCCCAGAGGCTGTCCTCCTCTCTTCCCAGCTGTTGAATTCAAAGAAATCGGTTAATTGCATAAGCACTTCAACTTAAAAGTTTTAATTTTACCAACACACACACAGATACTGACATTTAAAAACTCAGATTATAGCTTAATGTTCATAAAAAAAAAATTAAATGCTGACCCGTCTGGCAAATCGTTGTCAAACAGGCGGCTGCAGTCGACCACTGGTCCCCCGGATCCGATGCGATCTCTAGACTGAAGACTCACTGGTTTTTTGTGCAAAATGAAAGAGGACAGTTAATTAGTGATATTTACAGACCACAAGGCTCCAACAATGATATTATTGCCGTATGATATGTGTGAACTCTTCTCAGCATGATGATGTGCGACTGAACAGTTATCAGCTGGGGAAATACTAGGAAAATCTGAATACTTCCTTAGATCTACACATTTATTTTACTTTTGTCATTTAAGCTGTAACTGAATTTGTTTCAGAAAAATAAATGGTGAGTTTACATAGAAAAGCTGTCTGACTGCCCTACTTTTTATTACATGCATCAAAACTAAAAAAACAAAACAAAAATAAAAGCTTAAATTTTAGTCACCAAACAAAACATGTTTATTCATAAACTTTGTTTCAAATTTCATAAAAGTCTGAAAAAAGTTAAGAGATGTGCAGAAATAAGGATATGGTTATAATTCATGATTTTCCTACATCTATTTAAACACTTTCTTTAACCAAATTGAAAAAAACAATAGGTGGGAAAAAAAAGTGCTGCACAAAGAACAAAAAAATCTAATCAGCTAAATATGAGCAACAAAACAAACATAAAACTATTTTAAATTACTAAAGTAGACATAACTTTGCACAGAAAAGCTAAGCATTCTGCTCAACTTGAACTAAAAACAAATGAATAAAATTTTACTTATAAAAGTGACTTAATGATCTACGACTCTTCTGTGCAAAAGTTTCTCCAGAAGTCAGATGGCACTTCTGAAAAGGTTCTGCATAAGAGTTCAGTTGGATCCATTAAGTAACACTTTTAAACTGATAATAATTACTCAAATAAAATCAACAAATAAAAGTTAAAATCAGAATAAGAAAGTGAAAGTCTGGTTGGTGAATCTTTACCCTGCTTTTCAACCACGGAGGACTGTCATCGCTGCAGATTTGCTTCAAGACCCACAAACTGACCTTGAAATACGAAGCGACTTCAAGCACATGCCACTGAATCGGAGCGGCCCTTACCTACTATCTGTCCTCTCACGGTGTCGTTATCATTGGGGCCCAGCCTGTTCAGGTCCAGTCTCTGATCTGCAGAAACCAGACCGACACAAATTCAGACCCTCTTTTACATTTTTACAGAGTTTTCAACGGACACTGAAAAAAACAACAAATATCGATTTGTGTGCGACATTTTGAACAAACTTCCAGGAAACTGCAAAACCACTGGAATATGATCTTGTTTAAATTGAGGCTAAAACCCATCTGTTTAGAGTTCTAGTAAATGGAACATTGGCCAGAATATTTGATGGATATTTCTTTAATTTGATGATGACATTTGACAAAATTTTATGTTTATTGCTTGTTTCATAGTTGGTTCATGCATTATTTTTTCTTGGTGTGAGGTACTTTGAACTACATTTTTGCGTAGATTGACTATAATAAAGAGGTTGACATTTGTCCCTGCAGCACATGAAAGTAATTTGGAACCAAACATTTAGTTTTATTATCATGAACAAATCTCCAAGACCGAAAATCCTTGACCTGCCTGTGAGGAATGCTGAAGTTGGTATCTGGTCTCAAGTCTCCAATCAGCTATTTCACTATTTAAGGATTCTGGGCTGCATTTGATCACTTCCAGTTTGTTTTCTACATTTTTATAACATTTATCCAAGATTTGTAATAACAAAACTTGAACTGATGATCATAGAAGATAATTTCATATTGTACACTCTTTATGAAACATAACCTCCTCTCTGAGTATAAAAGTTATTCTTAGTCTGTGTTCAAATTGCTTCAAGTACCAACATCTTACTTTGAGTGTAAGCTTATATACTGAGCCCTTCTGACTATAGGAAGGTTGTAACGTCAAAATCCAAAAGCGCATAAAACCACGAGCCATAATATCACAAGCGCCCATTTAAATCTAGTGGGTTTCCCGACTGTCACCAAATGAGGAGGACAAAAGTGGACACAAGACGGCGTGTGAGTGGGGTCAGCACGGAAAGTAAGAGTGAGGGAAAGAAAATAAAATGCTCAATAAAATCCAATAGTAAAACCAAAGTGATCGGACTTATTATGTAGTCGGTTCACCACAAAAATTTAATATGCTTGGAGAGGGCTGTTTTTATCTATATAGAAATCCCAAACATTCCTATAGTTTCTGTGTGTGTGTGTTTGTGTTGGAGTGTATGTTAGTGTGTTTATGTGTTCACAAATACATCTGCTCCGGATATGTGTCTAGACTAAACAGGGATGGTCTGAGCCTTACATGGCAGGAGCGGTAATGAGATTTCTTTCTGAAATTAGAGAGGAGGGAAAACAGAGAAAATGTACAGACCTTTAACCACAAGCATTCCCCGAATCGAATCGCCGAAGCTCCGAAAACTTTCTGCCACTGCAGACTAAACTGAGAAACTGGAAATGTGGACCCCTGCGTAGATGAGCCAAAAGAGCCATGTGCCTTTTTTTTCTTTTCTTTTTGACAGTAGCTTTATTTAGCATATTTACATTGCCTCACAAGTTTGAGAATTTGCAGGTTTATAACTGATGGAGCAAAAACAAAACCCAAACATCTAAATTAATTTTTTGCCAACTGTGCAAAGTTCTTACACTTTGGTAAAAGAAAAAAAAGAAAAAAGGGAGTTATTGTGTGAGCTTGCATCAGATGACAATGCACAACATGTGAATAATGGGTTTTGACAACCAAAGCAATTCCAGTAATGTCTTATTATATGTGTGTGTGTGTGTGTGTGTGTGTGTGTGTGTGTGTGTGTGTGTGTGTGTGTGTGTGTGTGTGTGTGTGTGTGTGTCGAGGCCACAGATTCATCTGTCTGCAGCACACAGGACAAGGACAAAGGGATAAATGTGCGGGCTGAGTCCCGTCATCGAGAACGTCTCCTTGTCCACTTCCTGTGGTTGAGATAAAGTATAACTTCTGCTATGATGGCCTGTCTGGAGCCTGAACTGTCTGAGAGGAAAAACCTTGGGCAACAGCTAGGCTGCCGAGTTTCCTTTCTTTTCTTTTCTTTTTGTTATAAGGGATGGTAAAATTAATAAGCTGAGAACTAAACTTGAACAGAATCAGAAAAACTTACACTGTCAACATCGTCTTTAATGCAATAATCCAGCAAGGTAGTTCAGATTAAAAGAACAATTATAATTGTCAAGCAATTACAGGAAAGGATTTAATTACACTTAATCAGCTTTTTTTATTATCATTATTATTATTATTGTTTCAGTTTAAGTTTTTAAAATAAGAAAAGCAAAAAGGCTCCTCTTTGTACTCTCAGACTGTTGTACACTGGGAAAATTTTCCTAGGAGCGGGCAAACCAGGCCAGTAAAAATGTTAGGGGGTCACAGCTTAAAAAACAATTCTTATGATTTTTGAATGAATTTTAAATTGTATATACATTTATTTATTTGGTTTTACATTCAATTCTTGACTGAAGACTCTGAATTCCTTTCAATGACCTGAACACTATTTGCTGGGTAGAGCATTAGCCCCCCTGGACCACCAATGGGGGGGGCGCCACTGCTCACAAATAAAACAAAAGTGTGGAATACCCAGCACTCTATTTGACTGGTTGGTTGATTTAGTCACAGTGCATTGCTTTGAAATTACTTGTACGCAACATCTGACGCAGAAAAGGCAGCTTGAAGAAGTTCTGTGAGTCGATTATTATAGCTAAAAATCACTAGATTACTTTGTCTGCTTTGTTGCAGACACTTGGTCTAACCAACAGGTTCGCCTTCTTGCGATGAGTAAAAGGTGGGATTTAGGAACAATGTTTAAAATAGCTCACCCAACCACATGATTGCTGCTTAATCATTTATTTGCTTTTACTCCAAGGAGCCTCCAACCAACTTTCCAACAGGTCTGACAAGCCTTTTAGAATAGAGGCCATGCCAGGCGTGCAGAAAGGATACAAAGAGAGCAGACACCATTGACCTAATTTCAGCGAATGCTCAGTGACACAAAACGCAGACTGAAATACAAACAGGTACTTACAGCCCGTGTCTTTGAGTCTGTTGATGGCGTTAGACAGGAGCCGGACGCAGCCGAGGAATCCCGCGCCCTGCTTTTTGTGGATCTTCTTGTGGTTCCAGACGCTGATCGTAATGGAGTCCGACTTTCCGATGTAGCTACGAGACAGAAACAGCATCAAAAAGTCATTTTGATGTCTAATTGGAGTTTATAAAATACAAAAATGGTATTTGTGCTCATCTGAATACAAACCAAGACAAATTTGTCCAGTTCACATCAAATTAAAACCATGCAATTGGGTTATTTTTTTTTTTAGAATGCACTGACAAAAACAAAGCCCTAAATCCGTGTTATACCTCTTCCTGCTGAGTTTAAAGATTTTAGTCATTTGTGCACAGAGCTTGCAGAGCCGAGGCCTGTCTGTCTCGTCGCGGTTGAACAACAGAGGAAGTCCCTGCGATGTGCTCTACCACTGTCTGAGGCCTAGACAGCTCTCGCAGTAAACACACACTTCACACTACAGTCAGATGCACATTCACACTCCTGCTGACATGGATGTAATTACAGTCTAACAGGATGCGAACTCTAGATTACCCTAAAAGTCAGTCTGAGGGAGAGGGGTTTTCCGCTTACAGAGAAAAGCACGCACATTAAAAAGTGCACAGAAACACTGAAGTAGTTAAACGATATGTATGTGTAGGCATGATTGGATCTAATCTGAAATTATCTCTTGAAATTGGGAGTATGCTAGGAAACATTTTTCAATAAATCAAGTTTATTTGTATCCCACATTTCAGCAACAAGGCAGTTTAAAGTGCTTTACATCATAAAATCATAAAAATACAAAGTCATAAAATACACCACACGTTCAACAACTAACAATTTTTGCTCTATATACTTTTATAACATGGCACTTTCTGCAGAAATGTGTCAGCCTCTTTGTAAAAATCTTAAACTGACGCCTACATGAACAGCCAACATTTTTCTCTTGGATTTATTATTCCTCCCCTGGTCTTGAGAGATTGGGTCACTTGGACCCCACCAGTTTTTTCCTCTGTCCACGGTACGGCGGGGTCGCACTGACCCCGTGTTTGCCTCTTAGTGTGGTTTCGTTAACCAACGGTCTGACAGGATACACACTCACTCACTCACACACATACGTTAAGCAACAAAAATTCCTGTAAGCATAACAATTACAGATCACAGCCAAAACTATTCCCTATTCCAAATATTGAGCTCACTGTTTGCTCTGTGTCAACATTCTCCCTCTTGTCAACCTGCATTACAAGTCGCAAACAGGTTTGTCAATTCCAAGCAACATTTAGGTGATCGATCCAGAAGAAGCGGCATCCACTGCTACTTCTGTAAACAGTGAGCTGCTGTGCAAACTCTGATTACTGTCACATTTAATTTGTAGTATGTGTGGACGAGGGGGAAAAAAATAGATATAACCAACTAACATAAAACAAATAAAATAAAACATTGGAGCTGAACATCAAGACCCACTGTGTGAACATAGACTAACGTGTCCTCCAAATGTCACGGTCTTCTGAAACTTATCTTATTAAATCCATATTTGACTAAACATTAAGTAAAAAGAGAGGAATAATTAGTATCTATGCACCATAAATCTGGAACAAACTTCAAGAAGACTGCAAAGATGTGGAAACAAACTTCTTTTCAATTAAGGCTAAAACCCAAACCATTTAGAGTTGCCTTAGAGTAATAACAACAGAAACATTGATCAATATATTTGATGTGTATTTGCTGGATGGTGTTGATCAAGGCATTTGATAAAATTTAATATTTATTGCTTGTTTCATAATTGGTCACTGGATTGTGTTTTCATGGTGTAAAGCACTTTGAACTGCCTTTATACTGAAATGTGCTATAGAAATAAACTTCACTTGATTTTGAATAATGTTTCACTCATGATATTACTTCACAGAGCTCCAGTGGATTTTTTATTTTTATTTTTAAAAGACACTAAAGTAAAAAAGACATACTGTAAATATATATATATTATATATTATTTTTATTGTTTTTGCAGAGTATTTATATCTGCAAAAAGAGTATTCGACAGAGTATCTGTCGAATGTGGAAAAAGATTCCACCCCCAAAAGTTGGAGGTTGCTGATGGGGGTGTGGTGAAAAGGCAATCTGCCAAGCCCACACTTCCATCTGCTTTCTGTGGCATGTTAGCCATTTCCTGAACCAGAGGAAGAGGCCAAGGGTCGCTTTGTGGGGAAAACGAGAGGGTGGGGAGCCAAGAGGGGTGGGATGGGGGTCGGCTAGGGAGCGGGAGGAAAGGAGGGGGCAGGAGGGGCAATTATGTAAAGACGGTGGAGATCAGAGGCTAAATGAAGAATCTGAAAATGAAAGTATGTGCTTTAAAGAAATTTTTTTTTTTTTTAAAACAACCGAGCAACATCTTGTACAATTAATGTAAGGTCATTAGCATGTGGCTAATTTGCATATTCACACATAGCATTTTTTCCAGCACAGGAACAGTGCTATCTCATCATATTCTCTCTTCTTTTTTTTTCCGAGGGGGAATTTCATGCATATTTTTAGCATAATATTCAAATGTTATGCTAAAAACATTTTAGCATAGCATATTTTAAATTTTAGTAGTGTGGAATGGGTCAATTTCAACATTGAAAATGCCTAAGATACAAAGTACACTAGACTAAATTACATTCTCTATGCTAGTGTATGAACTGTGATGCCTGTATTTCTTTTGCAAAAATTGTAACTAGCTGATTTAAGTAAAATAATGCAGAAATATTAACATGAACAAATGTGAATATTTCTGCATTTAGTAAGTATAAGGCTTTTGACCTTTTGAGACTAAGAGTACATATTCCATCCACTCCCACGTGTTTCCGTATTTATTAACACCTGGGATGTGATAAAAACAAATTCTTACTTTTACAAACTTTTCAAGATTACACAGGAACCCCATTAGGTGGTCTTTCATGTCTAATGTGCCATCAACAGAAAAGCCAGCGTTGAAAATGTCTACAGCCAAACAATTTATCAATCTAATCTACATCAAAACTGGGTGGAATCTGTTTCTGAGTTAAAACAAATCATATACACATGTTCAGGTTAGTTTCTCTTGAGAATAAAATATGCCAGATCAGAGGTGTGGAATGTCTGAAATGTTACTCTCCAAGATGTTCTTTTACCACGTAAAACCATTTATAGAAGGGTGTTTCTTTAACGCGCAGAGAAAAGCATCTGACTCTTCATTCTCAGGACGTTGGTCACAGGAAGGGGAAAACAACAAGGATAAACCAGTGAGCCAAATTTATTCAGAGACAAACCATCTGATACCACTTTGGTTTGTTGACCGACACATGACCTCTTACACAGCATGCATAAAGTGTTTTAAGTTTTGGATTTAATATTTCATATCATCCAAATGCCTACACAACACTAATTTATAAAAACAGTTTTTACATCAATGTTGATGTTCATCTGAGCAGCTACTTTTATTCAGGTGGGTAAAGACTTAAGCAGATTACAGAAAGGCTGAACGTACTGCAGTAACGTAGTCATCTTTATTTATTTGATACGTTGGTTTTTAGAAATCTTACAGTCAAGAACCTTCCTTCTAGGGAATCCATGCAGAAATTTACGTTTATTAATGCTAGCTGCAATAATCACCAATATAAGATGCTGAAGACAGTTTAAAACATCCTTTCCATGATCATTTTGACTTTGTTTTGAAATTAAAGTGAACCATTTAATTTCTGAGCATTGTAATGGAGACCGTTAACGCTCTACCTCTCTTCTTCTTCTTGCTTAGTTAGAATGAGTGAATGAATGATTTCCTAATTTATAAAAACACAGCTTCAAGTCAGATCTAAAACAAAAAAAACTACTGTTTAGTACATATATGTCCATATATAGTCTGCTTTATAAAGATATTAACAACTTAATTGGACTCTATTTACTGCTTCATAACCTGAACCTGGATTCTTTTTTGTGCTGCAGAGAGAAAAAACCCCAACTGCAGTCATTTTTCTCTAAACATTTTTTAGTCGGAACAAATCTGTGCCGGGTGCAGCATCAGTTTTTAAGCTCTGACCGTGCTTAATATTACGTCCGTATTGACGAGCAACAAAGTGAACGAGAAAAAAAAACAAAGAACAACTTAAGTTCAGAACATTTTTATACATAGTTTATACATAGCAGCTAAACTATAGCATGTCATGGTACTTACAGATCATAATGTTGATTCCACTTTGGATCAAGAGTATTTCTCACAGTATCTGTCGAGTGGCATTGTCCAGAACCATCCACTACCACTTTAGCAAAAGGATCTGGCAACCCTGCAAAAGTCAACAGAGCAGAATGAAATGGTTTTGATTAGCAAGCGAAAAACCCTGGTTGGATCACCTTTGAAGAAGGAAACAAACATGAGCTGCAGCAAAACACTCAGATATATCAATGAGTCTGTCGGGTTCAACCATTAAAAAAAATAATCACAAGAATAAACACTGATATGGTTCATTATCTGTTCAGTTTTTGATCTAAGAAGTTGTATCCTTGTAGAGCCCAGTTTCTAATTGCTCCAATTGTTTTAAATGTCATTGATCTGATGGTAGATATGGGTATCAGTTATTCTCTTGGTGTCCTTTCCTTTCCCATAAAGACAAACTGCTTTAGTTGGATAAAATTATCTTGATTATCGTCTTATCCATTTTGAAGAGCAGCTAAGAGAAATTGGCTTGTGTGTCGCGTCATATTTACAACCCAGGGAAACAGTAAGTCATAGATAGATAAGTAAACTTTCCTAATAGTCTGGGTTGAGCTAAAAAGTAGGAGAAAAAGTGAAAAGTAAATCTAAAACTGAAAATATATGTAGATTATAGGAAGAAGTGGGGATGGGCAATAAATTGATTATATTGATTTTAATCAAACTTCCTGTTTATAAAGATTTAGCGATTGTAAAATCTGTATTTTTTTTCCCCACCAATGCCCTACGTGGTTATTTATAGTTCAGAGTGATGTCATCCTACACAGGGTCTACTATCTTGTTTTACAAGCAATGTTTTACAGTGTGTATTTATTTGTACTTTGAATTCAGGTCAACTCCCAGAAAGGATGAAAGTTTTTTGAAAATATTTTCTTTCATTTGTAAATTCATTTTAAGAAAAGAAAAAGAGGGAAAAAGGGATTTAAAATTGGAAATCGGAATTGGTACAAAAAAAATCTGGGATTTCATGTTTAAGTCATATCGTCCACATTGGTAGAAGAGGTTACTGTGGCGAAGCCTGTCACAATAAACAATAAATCAATTTCTTGCATGATAAATTAAAACGAGAGCAATAATTTCCATTTGGACATCAATTGTCAAAGAGATACTCCGGTTTAATGTGATTGAAAAGTCTACATTTTGAGAAATGCTGCAATCATTTGACACCCAGTACGAAGTAATTAGTCTGAACTACCTGCCACTTTTGCCTGTTTTCCCTGTCAAAGCTGAATGACTATTATTTTTCAAAATGCAGTTTTGGTTACAGAGACTTCATAATCCATTATAATCAGTGTTTGATTGGTTTTGTTTTATTCGGGGTAATTAAAATGTTTTCCAGTCCCAGTGTTGAATGTTTCTTAGAAATTAAAGTTTGTTTTAACTCTCAGTGTAATTACATTATGGTTTCCCCTGGTGTATAATAAGCTTGGTGGGCCAACCAGGCTTTACTTGTGCCCCCACCAGGTTAAGCGTTGCTTATTTTTTAGGTTTTCTTTCTAAATGTTTGCATTTTTTAAGACTTTATAGTTGGTGTTCAGGGGTTAATCTTCCAATAGCACATAATTATCAAGAGATATTTTCAAATTTCCTGTAAACTTTAATATTTTTTAACCCAAAAACATGACGGCTGCTGGATGAATGACTGACCTAGTGCCCAACCACCAGGCTTTGGGGGAAACCTTGCATATTATTATTACATTACCATTATTATATTAGTTGAAAATAGTCTCAAAATGACAATATTATTGTTTATCAAAATAACTTCTGGGACAATTTACTGTGCAGAATAATTTGTTATTGTGACGGGACTAATTGTGGCTCTAGTTGATTTGTTCAAAACAATCATTACTTGTAATAGGATTCCCCCCTCCCCCCCAGCAACAAATAACCATACTAAAATTAAAAATGCCTTTTTTTTCATATTTGAGTGTGCACACTATGCTACTGCAATAAAACCTTAATTTATTTGTAATTTATACACATCTGTTACCAATAATTAACAATAATTGTGGAGAACTATCCCTGATTTGTAGTATAAGGTTTCTAGTTTTAGTTTTGACCAATCCAGAGAACTGAAATATTTAAGAAGATAATTCAAACACTATGGTTTTAGAAGAGCGTGTTCTCACATGCATTTTTTTTCTTTTTCTTTTTTAGATGTGTGAAACATTTCCACAGCAAACACGGCTACTGAAAATACTACCATGTGTGGAAACGAATAACCTGTTTAGCTTGAAATATGATAGGACAGTCTCTTGGATTGTTTGATGACGCATGAGTGCTTAAGTAGCTTAGGGGGGGGAAGAATGGCTTGATGAGCCTCTGTGCACAAGTACGTTTTGCGTTTTAGAAACTAAAAAATATGTACATATTTGGTTCTGTGTGTACGGTTTTGGTTTTCAGGAAAATTCATGATCTGGGTGACTCTTAATAAAAAAAAAAATTGCCTTAGCAATGAAAAAAAACTTTAATCCACATTAATACAACAATCATTTATACAAAATGTCTTTCTGAAAATTTCCAATAATCAAAATACAATTGTTGACAATACCCAGGAGTTTATGTATTTTTCTTACATCTTATTGTGATGCGCTCCTTCGATCACAGTTCAAATTGTTATTTGTATTTGCCTCCAATTGTAGTTTTACCACCTCATTAAAATCTTTAATGACTTACAAAGAAACAAGTTCACCTCCCAGGTAACATTTCACCTCTGAAGAATGAGCAAAAGAATGGGATTTAAAAAAAAAAAGAAACACAAAGTCTTTACTTACGAAAGAAGTCTTTCTTTGCGAGGTTTTTTGCACAGAGGACTAGAAAAAGAAAACAGAAAAACAAAGACAGATGTAAATGTTAGAAGTAATAAAATAAAACAAAGCTTAAATTGGAAAAAAAAATTTAATACAATTCCAGGAATCAAGTTAGAGTTCTTATTTTTTTCAGAGATTGACATCAGAGTTTCAGATAAAACTTATCTCCTAAAAACTTTTGTTGGTCACTGTTTGCCATCCAACACCTGGATTCTTTGATTCGGGGGATTAATTAACTTTTGGAAATATTATGTATTGTGTTAATTATTCTCTTTTTATACATAAATGCTCAGTGTCCACCAGCTCTTCATGTCAAAATCACCTCAAAATAAGTGATTTTTGAAGGGGTGCACAGATTGCAGTTTTCTGACCAATCTGCTGATTCCAGATTTGGCCAATACAATTTTTTTTTCCTGAGAAGTTGCTAAATATAGTGACAAAGACACCCAGTCGGCAGCAGTGGCGTGACTATTGTTAACTGCACGTGGAGACGTGACCTGTTGGACGTGCCTGCGGCTCAGTGCTCTCTCACAGTAGATTAGATCAGTGGATAAGATCGGTTTCTTAAGCAAGCTTCGGCCAATCGCCAATCTCTCCAGATTAAGGAAATTGGTGCAGATTTTTGGTGCATTCCTACATTTTTCCTTTTCCGACAGCATTTTGATAGATGGGAAATAAAAAGGAAGTTCAATTATCTACCATGTGTTGTTTGTTTTGTTTGGGGTTTTTTCTCGCTGGGAAACACAAAATGGATTTCGCTGAATAGTTACTGCTACGTCCTCCTCGTTGTAAGGTTTGGAAACCAGATAAGAGTTTCTTTGTTTTAAATTATTGATTGGACAAGTACTCTTTCCTGCATGAAGCAAGTCCACAGGGGTTTGCAACACCGACAACATACAATAGCTTTCAACTAACAGGGACAAATCGAGACCAAAGCTGAGAACAAGAGCCTGTTTTCTCACGTCTCCCTCAGACTATTGCAGTCTCTTTTTTTATGTCCTTCTTTAAATGCCCTCTGGTGTGTTGTAAGGACTTGGCAACACTGGTGCTTTGATGGATGCTTGCTACAAAACTCAAACTTAAAGGAAGACAAATTAGGACAAGCATGGTGATTAGAAGAATCCAGTCCAGGTCCGACTTTCTCAAGTACTGCGGTTTTCCAGCAGGGACTCCATCCAAGGTGGTGCTGATGCCAAAAGAAAAAGCACCATGTGTTCGGAAACAGAGCGCAGGCATCACGGATCAGAAACCGGGCGTTGTTAAATCTCTGTTCACAGTAAGACTGTACAGTGCAAGTCTGATAAGTCTCCATTTCTTTAGACAATATCTGGTTACATGAGATAATCATGCTGTGTCGACTGAAATCTTCGTAGATTATTTGTGGAGAAAAATTCAAACAGACAAGTTAATGAGTCAAGTTTTTAACTGGGTCAGCATCAAATATTTAGCATATTTGATGCTAAATATTTAGCATAATATAATATAATATAATATACACCAAAATGAAACTTTGATTTGATATTTCCAATATTAATATTGCCGTTATGGTCAAAAACTGAGATATTATTATGCTGCATTAATGTCACATGACCAAACAAATACTGCATATGTGTCAAACTCAAGGCCCGCGGGCACATTTTATGTGGCCCCCCAGCGTTCTATAGGCCCATGATTGACTTACAATATGTTTTGAGAACGAATTGACTACAAACTACATCTCCCATAATGCATTCCGATTGTTACCAGCCAACATTACTGCTTCTCGCTACTAGAGAGCAGCAGAGTCACCTCAAGCTGCTTATTGATTTTACCAGTGAATAAAACCAAGACATCGACAAGCTAACATCAGAATGTCCAAGAAAAGAAAAATCGATTTACAAGTAAGACTGTGAATGAAGATGTGTGTGAGTTGGGGTCAGGGCGGCAGGTGGCGCTAGACGTTTTTTGTTATCCATTATCTTGACCAACAACATAAAAAAAATCGTTCATGTACTATTTTTACCCGTGAATATTAACATCGGCTATTTAGCCGCATTTTATGCAGTTTAGTTCATATTTACCATGAATCCAGATCCCATCACAAATTAAGCAGATAAATGTATCTACATTTTTATCCGTAGTGACAAAATCCACTAAGGCCCCGATAACTTATAATATATTAAGCGACTTCACTAAAATTAGCGTCACTTCACCCGCTGGGGTCTGAACCACTTCCTCCTGGTTCTCCTCTGCAGAAAAATCTGCGCCAATTCATCAGTCAGTTGGATCTGTCTGATCCAAACAGATGAATTGAACTCTGAGTGTTTTACCCTGTTTGCTGTCCGGTGTGGCTTTTACTAGGACTTTTATTTTTATTTTTTTGCGTAGTTTCGCTTCTCCGAAACGGTCAGATGTTACGTCTGCAGCTCCTCCAGAGCGCCGCTCTCCTGGATGCCGCGGACCCAGAAGGCTCCATTTGTTAGATCCGCTGAATGAGTTACTTCCAGCGGTGTTTAATTCTTCGCAGCAGCGTAGCCACATCTGCAGTGGTCGAGCAGCAGACTGAGCATGTTACAGCCTAATTAACTTCTGCGTCGTCATTTATTTCCTCGAGATAAACTGCCGGCTCCTCAAATGGATTAACACAGTGTTGCCTCCTCTTTAGTTTTCTCTGGTCTGTAACGGAGACTTGAATTTAACGCGCCATTTCAACCAAAGGTTTTGAATGCGCTTCCTAACCAGACGCCTCAAAGCATTATTTAACAATATGAGGTGTTGTTTAATCTATTTTTAACATTGTATTTTCATACATTTATACTAGGGATGCCCAAGTCTAGTTTTCCAGAGCTACCATCTGCAACTTTAGATGTGTTACCTTCTCTAACACACCTGGATCATTGACTCATTATAAAGCTCTACAGAACTGAGTTGCTGCTAATGAGGAAAGTCAGCCTTTAGTCTGGATGTTTTAACAGGGATGCATCTAAAAGTTGCGGTCTGGAGAACTGAACCTGGGCTCTCCTGATTTGTACCGTCAATGTGGCCTGTTGAGGGTGGTCAATATGCTGACGTGGCCCTCGGTGAAATTGAGTTTGACACCCCTGAAATACTGCATGATCAACAGTCTACAGAAAAATAAACTGCAACAAAATAGAAACAAACATTAATATTGGCCCAGTTCTAGTTATCGGATGGATACCAATATGTTTAAAAATGACCAAATCCGATGTTGATGCTGATATGTCGTGCATCCCTAAATGCAGTACAATCCAAATCAACATAAATCTGGTACAGACTTAATATATTATTATTATTGGTTAGAATTCTGATCAATAGGTGATGTGCTTTCTTTTTAACATAACTGCATCATGTGCGCTAGCAGAAATATTTTACGCTTTTCCAAGTAAATTCAGTCAATATTCATTGAATAAAATCATGTTTAGGAGAAAATAATGTGATTGGGAAAAAAGCCTAAAATATTTTAGCAAGTGTGCCAAAGAATACGTTAATTTCTAAACAAGAAAATGTCAATATCAGCCATTTAAAAAATAAATAATTGTCACATTATGTTTTTTCCCAATAATCTGAGCCAAAACAATAAACTAACACCATTATTAATTACCAAAGTAACGTTGGGTTGAAGGATTAATTCATCGTAAAATATTAAAAAAAGGAACCCAACGCAGGCATGAGAAAAAGCACAGCGCCGATATGTTTCTCCATTTTTGACAGAATATTGATTTCTTCACAAGAGGCGAGCTCAGTTTGGCAGCGACCGGGCTGCACCGGTTGTACTTGGCTCTCTAGTTACCAAACTGTGCTAAGAAGAAGATTAAGGGATTAACTTCCACACTGCTCTTCTGTCTCGGCCACAGATACCACAGAAAGAAAATCCTCCTTCATTGTTAACAGTGGACTTTTGCCAATTGAGCCGCCAGGAGCAGCAAGCTACTGTTACTGATAATGATGAATATCTTCTTGAAGCATAATCAAACAATTAGGCAATAAAGGAGCGCGGCCGAAGGTTTAAACATGGCTTCTGGAGATACAAACAAAATCTGTGGAAATGGAGAAAAGTAATCTAATACTCTGTTTAGTTTATTTATTTATTTTTGGTTTTTTAAGTTAGTTTTAAATATAGCATTTGCACCAAGTGTAGAGTGAAAGTCGATGCAATTGCCCAGCAGTAAGTGTGCAATCAATGTTTCCACTTAAACATCCAAAGCATAAATGCAGGCAGATCCAATTCATTCTACTTTTCTTTTTCTAGGGGTAAGCATAAAATGTAGAGCCGTTCTTTCATAATTTGTAAACAAATGATGCTTTCATCCCTTCTTCCATATTTCAGTAGAATTTCACCGCAGTGGCACCTGGGCTGAGATAATTAAACCCCAGGAAATGACTAATCTTGTCTGAGCTTCTTCAGAGAAATGCAGCAGCCTCTAGAACAAATCTGATATTGCTGCCATGTAAAAGAAAAAAAAAAAAAAAAAAAAAACATCCTGCAGCAGCCTATTGACTGGATGCCACGTGAGCAGGCGAGCCGCTGTGATCCGGGGCTGGCAGAAGGCCAGATACACTGGGACTGTAGTGAGGAAAGCTGGGTCAACTAACAGTTTACCACCGGAGAGCCCCAAGGTGGTCTCTGGGTCACCGCTCCCACCCTCAACTCGCTCTGCACCAACGATACAGGGATTAAATTTACTCAACTCAATGAGAGCTGCTTTAATAGATACTTGTTCTGTCAATCAATTAAAAAACTGTAATCAGATCAAGCACACTCTAAAGCTGTGATTAATAAAGATTCATTTCAGTACTTAACTTTATAAGCTTGAAATGTAAATATGTGTGTTGAAGAAAATGTCTTGTCTCAAGCAAAGCATCCCTGAAGATTCTCCGTTTTCCAGGGTTTCATTTCAGGAAGGTTTAAAAAAAATAATTTTGTTTCAAGCATTCATTTTATGATTTCAACTAGAAACTGGTTATGCTTTGTTGGATAATTCATCACTGCAGTGTGTTCAGACGACCTTGGTTTTATCCAAACTTTGTGTTTTTTAAAGTGAAATTTGCCAATTAACATACCAGTTTGATGAACCTTGTTCGTCTTTTCACTCACATATGCATCTCTGTGTTGCTGATCGCAGTACAAGACCATGTTAACGCGCTGCTGTGGACCAGGTGTCCCTAATGGGAGGGAGGCTTTTAGGTCAAAATGGGAAATGTAATTACCGTATTTTCCAGACTATAGAGCACATCTCACTCTAAGCCACATCTACAAAGTCTTTTTTTTTTTTTTTTTACTGGAAACGTAGCCGCAAAGGGCTATAAACCGCTGGTATCTCCGCCGCTCTCGGTTTTTCACAGCCCTCTGTCTCCAACGCCGAACCATGGCATACGTGCAACGGTTTTATTTCCCTCCTGTCCTGCCAGATTGATATCCTTCAACTTAAAAGCGCCATCATATGAACTTCTTTGTGTTGTTTCCATGATGAGGGGGGTATGAGTTTGAAGAAATTTCTTCATCATGCCTGCTGCTAGCATGTGCATGTTCTAAATGAAAATTATCACTTTCTTCTTTGCTTACCAATTTATCTTCTAATGATTCACTTCCTGCTAAAGAGCCCCCTGGTGTTTGAAGAAAAATCCACAGAAAAGCTGCACCGGGCTATAAGCCGCCTGGTTCAAAGCGTGGGGAAAAAGTATCGGCTTAAAGTCCGAAAAATAATGCGATTTTACATTAATCACTTGTGTTAAGGTTGGCAACCCTAGTAGATGTACATTACTATTCAAGTCAACAAATGGCAGGAAAAATGGTTAAGACTGCAGAGTCATTTATTCTCTGGGGCGTTTAGTAATTAGCGTGACGCTATGAAATGTTGCCCATAAAACAATGTGATAAAGTGCCACATCACAACATCAACATGATGGTATCCCAACACAATTAGGCAACCTAGTGTGAACACAACTCCTGTCCACAGTTCAGTGACCTATATTTTGTCTTCCCGTTTGCCAGCCGCCATTAAAACTGAGATTAACCACAACATCATCATCTTACCATTTACACATTAACTCACAAAAGCTCCTTAATGGGAACAGTTTGTCAAACATTACCCACACTGCAGATACTCCTAGCTAGAATCCAGCAACACCTACTGAAGGACAGACTGCCAACAAAGCACAGTATCAAGGAAAAGGCGTATGCCAAACAAACTGGTTTCACCACTTGGTGGAGAGAAAAAAAAAACACAGCAGAATACAATGGGAAATAAAGGCGTACAAAGACGAGAAGGGAGCAGCAGCACACATGTAAAGTCTGAAGGTAGAGATGTGACGACAGCGTGTTGAGAGGCGGGAACGATGAGGAGATTCGTCGTTCCCGAAATGTCTTTAGATTTTCGAGTCGTTTGGCCAGAATGTGTATGTTTTCATTTAGGTTTTTAGTGTCCATCTGTTTTTAGCTTTTACTAGAAAGGTCGCAGTTAGTGAATAAAGCTGGCTGCCGACTACTACTTCAATTCAATTTGAACACAAAAAAATCTTAAAATCTCAATTTAGCTGAAAGAAAATGTATATTAATCCACCAATTATCACTGGTTTGCTAATCAAATCACAGGTTGATAGTCTGCAGGCCGGAGAGTGGCTCCTCTATAACAGAGAAAGTCTATTTCTAAAGAAATCAATAAGAATTACTGATAAACACGTTTCAAATTTCTGTGCACTTATAAAGTTATTTTGAAATATAGTTAGCAGTGAAAATAAACTTTAATCAAATAATAAAATTCACCAGTCTCCCAAGGGGAAAGAAACCATTTCACGGATGTGGAGAAACATCCAGAACAAAAAGTCTAACGCAGGAAACAAAATCTCCTTGAAGAAATAGGATTATTGTGTGGATAAATCCTGTGGAATCCACTTTTATTCATTACAGAGCCGAGACGGCGCGTGTTTCTGATAACAATGAGGGACCATAGCAGAAGTTGGACCTTTCCGTGTCTCCATCTGTCTGGACAAAGATCTGGCATAAGGTTGGTATTTGTTCTGGTCAATAGGTGAAAGGTCATAAACCGATCCTAGCCGAGGGACCTGACGGGGAATTCACACTTGTTTTCTCATTTGCATTTATTGCCTCATATATTAAAGGAGCAGGATGAATTCAGTCCTACAGGGCCGACCAGAAAGCCTCAGAAGAACGTTAAACGTTGACACTGGATAATTCACTCTGCTGCTAATGAATCTTCTCCTACCACACCTCTGCCTTCCACTCAATTTTCTTAGAAAATGTCAAAATCGTCTAATTTTCTGAAACACAGAATTTTGGGTTAGCTGTATACATCATCTAAATTGCAAGAAACAAATAGTTGAAATGTTTCACTATGTGTGAAGAATATATGTTTTTATTTTCTGAAATGAGTGACAGAAAATATTGAAATTACTCAAAACATAAAGTCGTAAAATTAGGAGGACGAAGAAATAATTTTATAACTCCAGCCCAAAAATTAAAAAAAAAAAACATAAGAATCATTCAATCTTTGTTCGCCTTCATTTTTTTTCTCGTAATTTGAAGACTTTATTCTGGGAAAATTGCATCTTTGTTCTACTGATATATTCTCATAAATAAACAAAAATTGTAATAGTCTGGTCTTGATACTCTATTGTACAACTCAAAGAATGGTTGATTGAAATAAAAGCCTTTTTAGGAAAATGTTTTTGGCCTTTGACCTTTTTTTGTACGAAAAGAAAGCAAAAAACCTTTATTAAAATTGGATCTGGTACGGAGAAAAAAAATCATGTCGCTAAGCCCCGTTTTTTTTTCCTTTTTCTTTTTTTCAGTGAACAAACCAGAACTTATTTGTAGCAGATTGCTCACACAAGGTTTGATGTTCTCCGAGTTATATTAGGAGCAATTTTTACCTGTATCAACAAGTGGTTTGTCCACTTGCTGATAAAGATTGGCCACAAAATTCAACTTGATGCACACAACCTCAGCCATGTTTCACAGTGGGCATCAAAGGTCAAAACTTTTTATCAGGTTCAAAGAGGAGGGAAAAAAAACTGCGTCTCATAAGATTTGTTAAAGATATTCAGATTATAAAGAGGGACCCACAACTTCCTCTACCGTCGCTCGGTGTCAGTCCATCAGCTCAGCAGAAGACTTCCCCCTCTCTAACGCTCTTCACAGTCCATGTGGGGAAATATTGCAAACAACTTCTCTTTTATGTGCGTGACTAATTTTAGGTTTCTGTAGCAACCGATCATTACAACAAAATAACAGTGCAGCAACAAGCAGTTTTTTTTATTAAAGAAATGAGAAAAAAAAAAGTCTGATCTACATTATATTTCCTCTGTAAAGCAATTACTCAACTTCCCAGTCTCTCTCCGTCTCTCTCTCTCTCTCTCTCTCTTTCTCTAACTCTCTCTCTCTCACTCTCTCTCTCCAGTGAAGTGAATGTTCAGGATGCCAATTATGTCATTCAGCTGAGGGGCCAAACTCCACAGCTGACTCTCCCCCTCCCTCTGTGCTCCCCAAGGAGAAGCCAATAATCTAAGGATAGGAATCTGGAGTGAGAATAGAGTCAGCAGGGAGAAAGGGGGGGGCGAGGGAGGTAAAAGACCAAATGATTATCTGGAGACAGGAATTTACAATGGGAGGATAAGGCTGGGGATCTCTGGCAGGGAGAATTCAAGAAATGAAATATCACATTTGCAAACAAATAAATGCTGGCTGGCAATGTGTGTAGTCTGCTAGACTGAAGTCTAGCAGACTACACACTTACTTGGGATTCTCTTACTTGAGAATCCCAAGTAAGATTACTCAGGACAGGGAAAACGACTCATGTTTGTTTTTTATTTAACCAGTTTAGAAAGAGGTAACCTTACATTGTTGTTCAAACTAGGGCTGAAACCATTAATCAGTTTAGTCATGATTAATCAGTTTAATAGTGATTAATCTGCTTAATTGTGATTAATTGGTTATTGAAATAACAGTTTAGTAATTGATTATAGACAAAAGTGGCTGATCTTCAGACCTTTGCGACGTGAATAAGAACAGTTTCTTATGTAAATATTGTCCAATCTCAAAAAAATTAAAGACAATTCCACCAGTTATTGTGATAATCAACAAGATTGTTGGATTGAAGACCATTTTCAAGGCTTTTAACAAACATTTAACGCTGGAAGACATTTGAAATAACCAAAATAAATAAACAAAACACCAGAAACAACAAATAACATTGATACTGAAGTCTGTAAAATAATGAGCTATTTGGTACCAATGCTCCACACTGAAGCCCTTTGTCATCCAATCTTTGATGGAAAGAGAGATACAAGAAAAAAAAACAATCAAATGTAAATTATAAAGCTTATTTCAATTGATCAAGCGGTTGATTGCAACAAGCTTAGAAATCAGAGCTGATTTATCGGTACACCTCTGTGTCTGTTTTGCCCCATGGCAACCTGTCCATGGTGTACACCTCCTCTTGACCTGTGACCTCTGGTTTGTAGCCCTACAAAGCATTGCCTTGTGGGTTTAAATTCAAATGTCAATCACGCTTTTTAGGTTTATGGGGGGAAAATATTTTGAAAATCATGTATCATTTCCCATCCACTTCAGATTACACACCATGCAAGAATGCATACTTTTGGCAAGCACTGTCGATTAGTGCTGCTCCTAATCAGAAGGTGCAAACATAAGCTCTGCTGTTTCAGAGAGAGCGTAGCCACAGACTACCAATGTATCCAGACTGACCCTTGCGAGGCAACAAAAGCCACCTACAATGGGGCACGTGAGGATAAAAACCAGACCCCGGAACAATGGAAAAAGTGACTTAGTCTGATGAATCATGATGCTGAATTCTTGGTTTAAAAGGAGAGAAAAAAAGGCAGGTCCCCATGTTTCGTGGACCTGGTCTGGTGGCTTTAACATGAAGTTGTTAAAACTTGTTGCTAGGCATATTTTGTGGGGACAGAAACATACAGAAAAAAACACAAAGCAGACCATTTTCTGGAGACTTTTTTCTGGGATTTTCTGCTGCGTCATACATGGTGCTGTGGTTGCTGCAGACCCCACTACAGATAACAGTGTTGTTGTCAAACTGTGCGCTTAACTTTAAAGATTAAAATGTTTGGGATGCTGCTCAGTTATAATATTCTGGTTGTAGTTAGTAGCCAAGTACCAAAGAGATATATTGATTAATTGTGTTCAATCAGAGCTGTTTTTGGTTCCCTCATGGTAAAAAGTCACATTTAACTTCTGACGTTCTTTAATACACACAAAAAGTACCGTCGGCGGGAAGGGACCATTTTTTTCCCTTTACAATCGTCGCACTTAGTGACCGCTCTGTCGTTATTAGTCCAATAAGTTAACCATTTCCACAGCGAAGGGGGGAAAAAATAAGTGACTGCACCTTCTCTGTTTTTCCAGCTTAACTGAAATCACAGATCGTGAGGAGGATGCAATAAGAGAAGCAGTAAATGCGAGTGTGTGCATATGTGCCTTCATAAAGTGAACATGCTGAGTGGTCTACCAGACACACACACACACACACACACACACACACACACACACACACACACACACACACACACACACACACACACACACACAAGAAGGTGGGCAGTCTGACCTCAGAAACAGTAGCAGAAGACAGTGAGGGGGAGGAAAGT
Organism: Micropoecilia bifurca; assembly: GCA_903067075.1. Taxonomy (NCBI): domain Eukaryota; kingdom Metazoa; phylum Chordata; class Actinopteri; order Cyprinodontiformes; family Poeciliidae; genus Micropoecilia; species Micropoecilia bifurca. The sequence continues at coordinate 18,821 of CAEGAF010025624.1, read as the reverse complement.
TGAATCCATAACGTCTAATCTCCTGTCTTACTCCAGTTGCAATGAAAACACACACAAGGACCTTTTGTTCGCTTAGCAAAGCAGGGCTGGCTTGTTGGCTTTTAAATACGACGCCCATGCAAATGCCAATATAAGAGTTAAACAACTGATTTTACAACTTCCATGGATGTGTGCGTCGATTTTGCTACTTAAAAAGGGGGATTCATCACTTTTCTGAAATCCTCTCAGAGATGACGTGAAGGTAAACACACTGGAAGAGCGGCGGCGGCGGCGAAGGATTGCTGCAGGAAACGTGTGCAAGTATGTGCGGCGCACATATCGCAAGTTGAAAACAGATAAAGATTGAAAAAAAAGAGAGAGGGGGGGGGGAAGAAAAAAAAGTTCGGCACATTGGAGCCACACCGGCAGAGTCGTCTGACAGCTGTCTGGACTAGATCCGGGGGGGTGAGCGGGGGAGAGGAAGGAAGAGAAAGAAATGACAGAGAGATGAGGGACATCCTGTTAGACGAAGAAGAAAAAAAAACAGAGTGAAACAACTGAAGAGAGAAGAAAAATCAGCATACAGAGCAACGATTCGACGGCCCACAGTGCCACCGCAGTGGTTAAATGAAAACAAATAGTTTCAAAACTGAACGTGAAGTAGCTTCATTCCACTTAAATGACAAAAACTTGAATTTGCTTTTGATTAAACAAAAACGGGGAATAGTTGCGCATTTTCAAGTGACGGTAAGTGCCTACATATTTTTCACAGACTTTACGTTTTAAATCAACGGAGCTGCAACAATGAGTAATCGATTATTCTGATGATTAATTGATTAATCAGATTTCCTTAAAAAGGCACATTTAACAGATTTTCCATCTAATACATCAGAAATACATTAATAAGAAAACATTTCATGGGATGTGCTGTGGTAGCGCAGATGTTAAGCACAACCCACTATGGAGGCCATAGTCCTCGACGCGGCCGTCACAGGTTCGATTCCTGGGCTGGCGACCTTTGCCGCATGTCATTTTCCCTCTGTCATTATCAACCTTCCTGTCAATTCACTATCAAGCCAATAAAACCTTTTAAAAAGAAGAAAACATTTTAGTGCTTCATATGCAATAAACATGGCATTCGTTTAGTGAATTTGAACCAGGTAAAGCAAAAACTACACCACTTGAGGAGCTTTGGGTAAAACATATTTTCAGACATAGATGCAAAATGTATATATAATTAGCTCAAAACTGTTCTGAATAAGGTGTTTTTTCAGCAAATAAATCCAATTTATCATGATTGTTCCAGCCCTATGTATCATAAAAATATAAGTCTATTTTTTCTCACCTCTATTTCATACCAGGTAAATTATTGAGCTAATAAAAGGATGTTGTCATCATGAAGTTGAGATACGTTGATTAATTTTACAAGATTTACAGCTGATGTGTTACAAAAGTAAACAAGCCATCTCAGTCAGTTAACTGTAATATTCCAGAAAGTCTTACTAAAAACTAAATATTTTGGGTCAAATCCAGCTAAATAAATGATCATTTCATTGTCATCAGAAAAAAAAATTCTAGAAAAATATCACACTAGTATGAAACTTGGCAAGTTTAGTCTTAAATATCAGTGAAGACCAGTGACGTGCGTTTTCACATGCTCCAAATAGAAATTTGTAAAGACTCTTGGAAATACCACGTTCCATTCATGATGTGCCGGAAAATCCTCCTGAAGCACTTGGAAAGTTTAATGTATTCTGCATATTTAAAGCCACCCCCCCTCTTGAGTCTGAGGCCGTTATGCAAGTCCAAGGTGTTCAGTCTTTCCACTTCTCTGTTCAGAATGATGCCACAGAGTTCAAAAGTAGCTGGAAAAGCATTTGATTCTGAGACGCAGCAGAGGGTTTATGTTGGATCATTCAGAGAGCGAGATTAGTGACAAATTGGTGAAAGTGTGACAGACGAATGAGAGATTAACACAATGAAGATTCAATTTAATGAAAAACATTTTGTCGAGAACAAGGAAAAAGGTGATTCCACACACTGGAAAAATGTGAATTACAGGAAAAACTAATTTCCTTTATCATTTCATAAGAAAGAAAAAAAAAAACACGAAAATTATTGCACACAGCTGTGAGCTTCCAAAAAACACAGTAGGCAGCGCCGGCGGCCACAACGTGTCTGTCATGCACCGTCAATGTCAACGAGCCATAAAAAATGTTGCCTTGTTTTGTTGACAGAGTTGACTAATAAAAAGTTTATGGCCAGCCCAAAAATATCTAGATTGAAATAAAAAAAAAAAAGACTAAAGAAGCCCTGTCATCAGCGTTAAAACATTTGTGTGAGAAACAGGACTCGTTTTATAAGCACTGTGAGAACAGTGTTGCTAACTGCGAGCCACTGCTGAAGCTGGCATCTTTGGAGCTTGTCGCTTTTTTTTTAAACAAGTGTGGATTTTTATTTGATTAGTCCCTGAGATTTAGAGCAACATTCTGCACATAGCTTTTCATCTGATGTCAATGAAAGTTAGGTACGTGCACATTTTCAACCACACTGAATTGAAGAGTTTTACAGGTTCACTCTAGTTTTTAAAACCCACTGTCTGTAAAGCCAACATTGATTTGGAAATGGCCAATTTGGTTTTTATTTGAAGCAGAGTTGAACAAGACTGAAGTGCTTCACTGAGCTAAAATCTAATGGATCGATTGTACTTTAATGTGGAAATTCACCAGTAAGGCTGTAACAACAATGTGATAACATCCCAACACTTCTCATTGGGCTATGTCACTAGCCAAATACGGTCAGCATGGCTCCGCCTGATGAAGCTACAATAGCAGATACCCAAACTCTTAAACCATTTGTTTGCAGCATTTAGGAACTGTAAACAATCAAAGTACCATCAGACAAGACTTATTCAATATGCAAGCAACTCCAAGTTCTTCAGACGTTGACAGAATTGCTATGACAACCAGCGGCTGGACGTCTAGGGGTACGCTAAGCTACATCTCGGTCATTAGCAAAGTTGGTAAATGTTTTACTGCAGACCATGCAAGTGATCTAATCTAATGACAGACATGAGTTTGTGTCAAAATATCTTGTCCCGTCTTGTGAGTTTTGGATACCTTTACACCGCTAGATTCGCAAATCTTTATCCAAAAGAAGAAACACATTTTCCAGTGCTTATTTTTCAGCATTAAGACCATTTTACATGGATTATAACATGCTTAAAACTGCGACGAGTGAGACTTTGACACCTTAATAAGAAAACCGGTTGTTAAAACGTTGTCAATGACGGCGCCAAATGCTCAAGCAAATATGAGACATGGTTTCTTTCTACGCTCTAGAAGAAGCGCTACAGATTACATTTGTACACGGTCCAACTTTACAACAATTCTGCCAGTTCCTCATCGGGTAACAACACAGAGATGAATATCGCACGTCTGTCACATCATAGCCATTATCGTAGCAGTGACTAGACGGTGATATCTGAGCTGCTATTTGCATTTTGATTTTAGGGTTACATTCTAATCTAACTGCCTATTCTCTGGAGAGCGAAAAACTTAGTAAAATAAACAACTGAGGTTCAGTGGACATGGAGAACAGCGCATTAGTTCACTGTAAAAGACCATAAGCAAAGCTAAGTTTGTTACAAAGATTGCCAGACATAACTGTGAGAAATGTTGTTTAAAGTGAAGCAGACGAGATGAGATTAAACAATAATGTTATCTGTGATCACAGAGCAGAAAAACCTCTGGATATGTGTGAACTCTATTTTTCCTCCATACTTTTAAGAACTTGCATTGAAAGAAAAAAGACAACTTTTGAAAAGTGTGGTAAATGTAATAATAAGTTGGATTATGTTTATGTTTGTATTTTTTGGGTATAGTTTACCACAGAAAGCAGAAGAGTAAGGTGCCATTTTAGATTTGAAGAGACTTCCTGTCTGCGTTATTTTTTAAAGTTACTTCCAGACTGACTAATAAAAGAACACAGATAAGAACGAACACGAAATAAAGATCAACTACGGCAAGAATATCTGCGCCCCGAACTGCGTGCAAACGTTTTCCACACCAATACAAAAGCCATGTGAGCTCTAAACGGGTATAAGAAACCTGCGGAGCACGTGTGGTCAATTCAAGTATACTGTAGTGATGCAGACTAAACAGAGCTGGAGGAAGTTTGGGTACAGATCTTGGTCGTGCGCTACAAAAATCTAACCACAACACAATGACCCCAAACGCTGCAGGCAAGATCAAGAGAGCACGGCTGAACACATAAAAGCTCTGAATTTTGTTTCTGAACCAGCAGCGCATGCAGACCGATCTATAGCGCTAATTAAATTACTTGTAGCACTCGTGAACATAAACAGATGGCTCAACCGAGAGATTAGCTGAAGATGAGACAAAATCAGTTGTTCTTTCATAAAACCAAAGTTTAGCTCATTTCCACTGGACTGAAGAAAAAAGAAATGTGAAAATAAATCCTGATTCAACAGAACGTCTCCCTGGTCAGAGTCATTGTTTAATGAACAACGAGATTAAAAATGCATATACCCGTCTAAGAACCATCAAAAGAGTTAATGGATCACCTGTGGGGATTGACGGACAATATCAGCAGGGATTACATGGTGCCCAAATAAATGATGTCTTTAACGCTCAGGGGGGAAATTACAGAAAAATCAGCAATGTAAACATACAAGCAAACACATATTCTCACACTTTCCTAATGCTCAAAAAAAAAAGAAGAGGGAAAAAAAAGTCCAGGTTCCCTGAATCCATAATATGGGATCTTTCATTTGATGGGCTCTGGTCAGGCCAGACAACAATAAAGTTTATAAACACATCAGTGTCTTACAGGCAATTTGCTCAAGAGTCAGTGGAGTTAATCGGCGACCATTATTCGCCTAATTACTGGGGCAAAGTGGACTTTTCTGCCAAAACACTGCATGCTCCAGAAATATATATAATAGGTCACTGACTGAGTCATTAATAGAGCACCGATGAGTCAGAGGAACCAAATCTGGTCAAAGTCTAACCTGGTAAAGTATTTTTGAAGAGGGTAATGGTCGGCTGGAAACTACTGCAGCTTTCAGTGTCTTGATACGACGGAGTAAGAAAAACAAAAAAGAGTAAAGTCACAACATTGGCAAGAAAACAGTCATATGAGAATAAACTCATGACACTGTGAGAACAAAGTCGTAGTGTTCTGAGAATAGAGTCATTATGAGAATAAAATTATAAGACATCAGGTCTGAATAGTAATAAATAAAAATAAGAATGAACTCATTATGAGAGTAAAGTAGTAATACAAGAACAAAACTTGGAATAATACAAGAACAAAGCTATATTACCAAAATAAAGTCATAATATTACAAGAATAAGGTCAAACGACAGTAAGCTGAAACTATACAAGTAAAAGCTGTAAGAATACAATCATAACTAAAAATCATAAACAGCACCTGAATAAATGTGGCAAAAAAATTATTATAAGAATTTGTGGCCACAAGAGAAACAGTTTGTAATGAATAAAACTCATTACCAGAATCAAGTCACAATGACGGTATAAGTAGTAATTGTATGATAACCCTTACACAAATAATAATAAATAAATAAATACAATGAGGAATGTTGAGCATCTTGTGAAGTTACATTTTGGTGTCAGGTTTTGTTTATAACTTCATATTTTAACACATTAGAATGAAATTATTATCAGAAGCAGAGCTTTGAATCAATTGTGTTTCGAAGAAATGACCACAGACCAGAGCAGCAGGTCACATCAGATCTCAACAACCAACGCAGCTGGCTCCCACTGAAAACGTTTTGAGTCATTTTAAGAATTTATTCTGGTAACATTGTCTTTATTCTGCTAAAATGACTTTATTCTCGTAGTTTAAATAAATAATCTCTTTGTCCATCACACACATCTTGTGATTAAACCAAATGTTTTTACAGGCTGACAAGCAAAACAAATATCTTCCAGACAATCAGCAACAAAGGATGAGAAGTTAATAAAAGATGGTGTATCGACTAAAGAGAGGCTCCTTCATTTTTGACTCCTGGAAACAAAATCGCTCATCGTAAAAACTTGGACTCGGTGTGTTGTTGTCAAGGCTGCCAGGTTTTAGATTCACTTCGGACCAAAGCTAGCTATAAAGCATCTTTTGTGAAGATGGAGGCATTAGCCCCACCTCTAGTATGATCTATGACCCCAAACGTGTCATAAAAAACAACAACAATGGTGGATTACATGTTGATGGTGGTGCCACCTCATTAAAGTTTCTCTTGTTCTCTTGTTGCGCTAACCGCTAACCGCTAACCTCGAGCGGAGGTCCCACACTCCATGTTTAGCGCTACTTGCAGGCCTGCAGGAGTTAAAACAACATTTGAAAGTGAATATAAAAACATTTCAGTAAACGGTCCTGGTGGACAAGCCCTGGAAGCTTCTGGAACTCCTTTGCCAAAGTTTTGACCTAAACTGCTGAAAACCAGTGAATTATGACACATTTCTTAAAAAGTTGGATGGAGGTTAATTCTATGCTTGTAAACCAACATGGCAAACATCTCAGCTACTTTGAAATTGAGGGCAACGCTTTGCCGTCCATTTTTAGAAGAGAAAACCTGACACACACCGATGAGCCCTACAAGCGGTCGACATGGTCGTTTCTGATGCGCTTCTGCCCCGAAACTAAGGAAGAACTTTCATCTCAATCATCAACTTCCTGTCTTTTCCCCTTCAACGCACAAACACTCGTGAATCAGCAAGTCCACGTATTACAGTAGACGGAAAACACAAGACACACAATGACACGGCGTGACAGTGGATGAAAAGCACACATGTGGATTTCCTTGCCTGCGAGAGCTTAACACGCACAGAGAGCAGGAAGAACGGCGGGATGACTCTTTCAGTCGTTCTCCACTCGCATCACGCCAACAGGGTGATGGGGAGAATGGATCGCAAAATGATCCGAATCGAACAGACAAAATGGGAGAAGTAATTCCTCTAGATATTCTTCTCACGTATTTCAACCTTAAAAAAGAAAAATAAATCTTCCTCGTTTGAAAGAAGCCGAGTTTCTGTGTGAGTCGTGCCAACTTATGCGGTAGATGAGGGAAAACACGATGCAGCAGAAGGATAATGAAATTCAATTCAATTCAAAAGTACTTTATTGATCCCGAAGGGAAGTTAAATAGAAAATAGAGAGCACGCATTAAGCCAAGGTTTTCTCTCTTTTTCTTTTTTTTTAATTTAGCACATAAAGTCCACCACTAACGTCACACAAGGGACGCTGTTCTTCATTTTTCCTTTTTTTTTTTAATCACTGATATAATTTGAGCATAAAAAATGTTAACTGTCTCTGGGAAAGAATAGAAGTTATTATGACGTTATTGACATTAATTTAGGCCCTTTTAATGACATCCATACTCACTAGGTCTTGATTTCAGTGGCGATTCGATAATATTTATCATTTCAGATTGTTTTATTCCAGATTGTATCCAGTATTGTTTAAGTCAGTTTCAGTTTCTTTCCTATTTTACATTGACTGTTTGTACTGCTAACTACACTTTTTTGTTTCATTTTAAAGCGTCCCCTTGATTACCTTGGCAACGTTTGGAATAGATTAGACTATCTAATTTATAAAGAAGCTTTTTCATACTTCAAACTTGAGACTAAACATGATTTTTTTAAATCGAATTTGATTTTTAAGCAATAAATGTTGTTTTAAAAAAGGCAACTGAATTGTTTTGTACTTACTTTGCCTTTCATATATTTCTTTCTGTACCTAGAAACCGAAGACTGATCTTCTGGCTTTCAGCTTCTATGTACTACAAATCTGGAGCAAACGTCCAGAAAACTGCAAAGATGCTAAAACACTTAGTTTTCTTAATAAAGACTAAAGACACCACCTGTATAGAGTTGCCTTTGACTTCTAGTTACTGGGACATTGGTCAATATATTAAATTTATATCTCCTTGACAAAATGCACTGTTCATTGATTGTAATAATTGGTTACTGTATTATGATGTAAAGCACTTTAATCTGCCTCGTTACTGAAAAATAAACGTCTCGATTGACTTAAAGATCTGCAAAACAACAGGACAATTTTTTGCATTTTTCAATTGCTCATCAACATTTATCTATAAATTACTAAAATATTTGCTTACAGCAGCAAAAGTTAGAGCAGCCTTCAGTTTCTGAACAGCTCAACCTCGATTGTTTCTGGACTGGTGGTGGTCATTTGAAAACATTCTCTTTCCTCTGAGGACGACACAGTTTGGGTCAGACGGTTGACAACCAGACACAGTTTAGGTGTTTTAACAGAAAACTCATCAAAATGTCTTTTGAAATGGAAAAAAATCGCCATTAGGTTCTGGAACAGCATGCGGTTCCTCGGTTCAAAAGCTAAGGGACGTGTGCATGGAAACAAATTCAAAGGTTTTCAGCAAATGTGTAGTTTTTAGAAATCAATCAAGTCGTATGTTGCAAAATTATTGAAAGATTGTGTCGCTGAAGGTCGTATGTCATTCACTGTCCATTAGTTTCTTCTCATCTACATCTGATAGAAAGCCACCATTTTACTGAATTGATTGGCTCAGGCTTATACAACAGATCTGAGGACAGGACCGCCGACACATCTGAGCAATTCTTTCAAAGATTCATTACTAAAACCCAAAGTTCAGTCAACATGATGACCAAAACCTAAACCGGCTGGAAGACCAAGCAACATACACCACAATCTTTTAATTATCTTTTGTCCAGACAAACCGTTCTTTCAGACATGGGGGGAGGAAAAAAACAACACATTGCAATTAAAGGACCACCACATCAGCTGTGCATTTAGAACCAACACTACATTCCTATCTGAAATCGCATCAGGCCACAACTGAATCCAAACGCAACGTCTGTGACGCAAACAACAACAACAACAACAACAACAACAAGCCCAATGAAGAAGTCGAGTCACTGGAAAGTTGGTCATCATTCTAAATGATGCGAGTCGCACTTTGAATGGGTTTCTGATCAGGAAAGGCTCTCTGAGGTTTCACATTCTTGGCATTCCGGTGAAGACCACTGCAGCACATTTGAAACTATGGTCCATATGGAGAGGAAGAGAGAGAGAGAAACCCCAGGCAGACCGGACCGGACCGGACCAGAACTGGACATGCTTGAGGAACAGTTTCGTGTAGTTCTAGTTTAATCCTCCATGAGCCACAGTTCAGTCTGCTGGAGTTAAACTAGAACCGGTATGGTTAGCTGCAGCAATGAAATGAAGCTCAGAAACTTAAGCAGGAACATCTAAGGTGGTTTTACTGCTGGCTGCAACTTTTTAACATGAGTTCTACTGCACTGAACTTCAGCATGAAGATTTAATGTTGTTGGAAATGAAGTTTAAACCGCCGAGGCTGAAGAAATGGTATATTACTATTAGAGGATATGAGGCTGCCATTTTTGTTCCAAATACATTGATACAACTTAGTAATTAAAGTTTTGCTATGACAAAGCAAAATGTACTGGATTTTACTGGATGGTGAAGACTTAAAAAAAAGAACAACCCGTCTGTCATTGTTTTTACCATTTACATAAACTTAAATCTACTAATTTGGTATGAGAGCACGTTTTCTAACCTAAGCAAGGATCAGATTCCATCAAGACTAGAAATGACTTAAAGCAATATACATGTACTGTGCATTCACCTTTTTAAAAAGATTCTAAACAGAATGTCTTTTGATTTCAAGACAGATTTATTTTCTTAGTTTTTGATGAAAATATTCAATTTACCCAATGTTCAATGTTTTGCTTCCAGTGAAGCAAACATTGAATCTTCAGAGATCATGTCCTGAGGATCTATACAAATATTTTGTGTGGAAAGACCTTGAGGACACAGGCATCTTGATTCAAATGAAATCTGTTTCAGCAGAAGTTTAACTGTTTTTAATTAAGTTCTTAATTATACTTTCACATCTTCAGTATTTTATATGTGATTATTACATTTTTTAAGGCTTGTGTTTTCCATTCAGGGTATGGAGGACATTTTGTCCCTGATCTTGACCATGATTCCATGGCTAAACAAGATAATATATCGGTTAAATAAAAGATAATTTCTAGGACGTTTCATTGAAACATTTTTTAAAAAGTATTTTAAAAAAGTCACTTTCAGATATTTTAAGCCTCAATACAAACATTGATAAAGTGCCGTGTTTTGCAATATTCTACAAATTGAAAAAAATGACAAGAAATATTATGCATAACCGCATTATACAGCACAGTGGTCGGTGCTTAATTTAAATGCACCTTCTGTGAAAAGTCAAGGTTACTGAAAGTAAACTGAGATGTGTAATTAATTTATGTAATATTATACCTCAAACTACTGCAGGTAGTTCAAGGAAAGACAGATAGATGCAACGTTTAGCAGCGAAGCTAACCAAACATAAACAGTGAAGTCAGCTAATGTTTGCTAACAAGATAGGCTTATAAGCTGCACTTATATATATTTCAGTTCATTTTTAAGTGTTATTCACTAAAATATGACGTTATTAATTCTCTCCACTTAGTCAGAATATCATATATGTGTTTGATACAATAATTTCCTACAATACATGAGCTATTACACTAAGCAGACGTAGTAAGAACCGCTAGCATGCAGGCTAATAGTGTGCTAGCACAACTAAGCGGCGTAAGGGGGTTTAAATTTTGCTTACCTGTCAACCGCAGCTTTACTGGGCCATTTCTCCTTACTCCTTGGTTCGACATTCCCTTTTGATATTCCACTTTAATGAAAATTAACAAAAAGTGTCTAATTCACACGTTAGCATGTAGCTTTGTCCAATAAAAGGTATCTCCCAAAAACGATCCCTGGGCTAGCTCTGGGTTAGCTTCTTGTAGTATCACCATAGCAAATCACGCTGACTGTGCATGCAACGTAACGCGCTCACAATTAGATCCCTTCCAATACACTCTCCACCAGAGCCCATTTTTCAGCAGAAAAACACAGACGTAGAGGAAATACGCGTAACTACATGCCCGACTGCGGGTCGTGTCAAGAGGAGTGACACGGATTAGGTGAGCGGTTTGTCCTCCATCCGGACAGGCGTCTACACTGCCCGAGCTGCTCGAACTGAAGTTGGGGGGAAATAGTTGTAAAGACTGCGCTGCTGAAGGCAAGCAGACGTACATCCGGTGTGGAGTCGAGGCGGCTCCCTCCAAGGAGACTTGTTCGCTACACCGAATGGATTTCTACACGTTGTATTACGGTGCTTCTGGCCATTGGTGCATTCAAGTCAACTGAGGATTATCAATACTGTCTTTAATAAATGCAGATGTGAATTAACAAGCCAGACACTTACAAAAGGCATCATCATCTGGGCTTTTCCCAAGATTTTGTAAAAGGCGTCATAATCCTCATATGCAAACTAGGTAAAGTAAACTTGTATTATTCTGGCATTTAAGAGATATAAATAATTTTGGCGATCCTAACTAACAAAAGAGGAAAAGTTTAATTTGGTTTAATACCAGTGAGAAAACAGTGCGCACATTCATACAAAAAATGTGTAATTTGTGCTATCTTAATCTATGCTTTTTGTCTTGGTTAAGAGAAAATTTTATTATTAGTAAAATATATATCATCCGATGTACAAGATGTTTTTGAATGCACCATAGTCACTCTTACTGTAAAACACAGTTTAGAAGCGCAATACCTCGACTGCAGGGCAGTAACCGCATCTCGATACCGAAACTTTACTTGAGACGAAACTGCCAACGGCGTTCAAAAACATGTATACGTATAAAAATTCAACCCAGTGGTTTGTTTATACAGTCAAAGTAAAACCTAACTTAGTGACCTATGACATTTTGTACGTCGCTTTATTTTGAAAGTTTCTCCAATATGATGTGACAGATGAATTTACTTGAGTTCTCGCTTCATGACTACAGTTGCTGTAAGTTAACTCAGCTTTTGAAATTATAACATTTTACACCCTTCTGATTCTCAACTGTGGCCATTATTTTAGCATATGAGATTAAATTGCCAATTTAATTATGTGGACTGAAATGCAACTGTTAATTGGTCTGAGACTGTATTACATTGCAGAACTACGGTTATAGAGTCTGAAGTTACTTCTACACCTAAGGAGCTGAGCAATTAATCTAAATTAATATTTATTAGTTTACCTCATTGATTTTTCTACAAACACCAAGTTGAATATTTAAAAAGTTGAATATAGTAAAAAAATGTATTTAATTGTATTGTGGAAGTAGTTCTGCTCCTGCTTTCTTCTAATTAACCAACTCAGTCATTTTCATAAACCATTAAACGCACCAAAAACATTCATTTTTCAAATCTGTTTCAAAATGTAACTGTAACCATTAGGAACAAGCACAGTGTCACCTAGTGGTGAGATGAGCACAGTTTCCACCCAAAAAATGTCTTCCCAACATGTTCATGTCAAAAACAATCTACCCATGTATACCCATGCACAAGAAACAATAAACAAGACACAAAAATTCCATTAAAATACTTAAAAATTTATTTACAGATATTTTTCAAAAGATATTAGTCTAAAATGTCAAGCTAAGGATTTACCCCTCCTTTTATTATGTCAGAAATCAAAGTGAACAAGTTAAAACTGGAAAGTGCTTTTGTCTTCAGGAATGTTGAAGGCATAGGAGTCCTGAGCAGCATCAGGAGCCAGAGGCTCATCTGCATTCTGAAAGACAAAAAGAACGAGTCAAACGGTATTAATAAACTAAACTAACAAAAACGGAGGGAAAAAAATAGATTGTAGTATTGTGGAACCTTTATACAAGACCCAGGGTTTCCTCCAGTGTATTATAAGCCTGGCAGGCCACCAGGCTTTACTTGTGCCCCCACCAGGCTTTACTTGTGCCCCCACCAGGCTAAGCATTGCTTATTTATTGAAGTCTTTTTTAAATGGATGCATTCTTTTAAGACTTTATAGTTGCTTTTCAGGTATTAATAATATTTCAATAACACAAAATCATCAAGTGATATTTTCAAATTTCATGTCAACTTTAAATATTTTTTAACTCAAAAACACTCAATCTGTAGAGGGATGAATGACTCCCAATCACCAGGCTCAGCAAGTTTTCTGGGGGAAACCCTGAAGACTATATTACTAAATTAGTAGTCAATAAATTTGTCCTCAGTAGCTGTAAAACAAAAAATAACCGTAATGTTTGAAAACTGTGTGAACTTAATTTATATACTGTTTTGCTTGGAATTACTGAGTTGAATGAACTTTTCAATAACATCCTAATGTATTGAAAAGTAGTAATTTTAAGTCAACCATAAAAAACATCTGTGGATCCATTACCTCAGACGAACAACATGTGATTTTGCATCAAAGTGGATATCTTTCATCTTTATTTGATGTCATTAGATTCCATCAACATGGATCCTGCTACTTAATGCATTTATAGACTGAAAACAGCTGGAATTCTCAGCTGTGATGCACTTTTTGGATCAGAAATCAAGCTTTTAAAAAATTTATTTTTTCAGTACTGGATCTAATCGGTTATGAATTCCAACCTTCGGCACAATGCTCTGATTCCTTCTAGCTCATTCTTTACTTTTGTGAAATGCTTTGAAGTTCTCAACAAACTCCAAAGTGAACTTTAATCATTTTCATTTCCAATCATCATTTTTGTAAAACGATAGAATATTTTCAGAACATCCCTTTTGACTAAAGACTAAAAATCCAGATTCTTATTGATACAGTTCCTAAAGTAGTTATTGATTGTTTATCCAGCAGACAATTTTATTTTTTTTTTTTTCAGTTTTAATGTCTGTCTGGTTTGCTAGGACTGATAACAGAGAGTCTGAATAAAACTACCTCTTCAGATAAGAACTTTTCAATAATTTTCAGGGCCGACTTGTAGATGGCTTCGTTGTCGTGAGTCTGCAGAGTCTCAATCTTGTCCAGCCCGCCCAACTCCTCGATCATCAGGCAGAGCTTCTCCATCTCGCCGGTGCTCTGGGCCATCTGGACAGAAATAGTTCAAAACAACAACAAAAAAGTTCAAAAGTTCACAACTTCTCACTAAAACGAATAAACCTGCTTCATAAAGGCCTTCTTTAAATTTAGACGGCTGAGACTGGTCACCTGTAGAATGTTGGAGACAGCCTCCAGGATCACCAGGATGGCCTTGCTGTCCTTCACAGTCAGCAGGTTGAGCAGAGGCTCCAGAACGTTGCAGTGGACCAGGTAGGCCACTTGGTCCACCGTTCCACCGCTGGTGTAATTGGTGACGGCCCACACGGCCTCATTCTGGGTCTTGTAATCTCCCTGAACACGTCAGCAGAAAAAACAAGTGAGATGCTGGAAATTAAAAATAGAGATATGCACCGATAGCATTGTAAAAAAGCTTGACCTGCTGATTCCAATTTTGGCCGATACAAATTTTTTTTGTTTGAAATGTCCCTAAATACAGCAATGACACTGTGCAGACATGACCTGGTGGGACGGTCAGTCAGTCCAACCTCTCTCACGGCAGAGCAGAAGAGGACAGTGGCTGATTTTTAGACCTTTTTTGAGGTAGAAAAGATCGGCTTCACGTGCAAGTATGGACCGATCACCGATGTACTGAAGTTAAGGATATCGGTGCCAATAAATCTGGTCAGTAAAAACTTTATTTCATCAAGAAAAATCCAACAAATTTCATAAAATACACTCTCTTTCAGTGTATATTTCCAGTCTACGCAAGCGGGAAGCAGAAGAGCTGTGACATTTACAACAAGAGACTGTTTTTCACAATGCAGTTTACAGCAAAACACAAATAAAATATCAACACAACATGAGATGTTGCTCTGAACTCCTGCGTCCTGACCTGCTGTAGGACCTCCACCAGTATGGGTATCAGTCCGGCATTAATGACCTCCTGGATCTGGCTGCTCTTGCCGGCGGTGATGTTGGACACGGTCCAGGCCGCCTCCTTCTGGACGCTGGCCTTGTGGTGTCTCAGCAGGGCCGGGAACATTGCCAGGGCACCTGCGTTCAGCACACACTGGGTCTGCTCATCGGTTCCGGTCACAATGTTGCCAATGGTTCTTAGAGCTGGAGTCTTAGCAGGGAAGAGCGAAACGATTATTTCAGGAGCTGAAACTTAGCCAACGAGCGCGAGTTGACTGAGGACGTTTCTGAGGCCTTCAAATGTCTTAAATTTGTGTTCAGAAGGAGGAAATGAGAGTGAAAAGGCAAAATGTCACCACTGCTGGATATTAATTACTATCTTAAGAGAGACAAATCTATTTGCAAGAACATTAATGGACGTGTTGGAACCAAATTTACTTTTAAAATTCTAAAAATTTTCCAACTTTAAGAAATTCTAGACTGTACAGGAAATGTTTAAGTCGTAAAATTTAAGACTTTTATGACCATTATGACTTACATTTACAACCGTTTCATGACAGAGATGTATAAACCAAAATAGCTAATTTAATTTAATAGTGACACGTTTTGTTGCACAATGTAGCATTCTACGGGTTGGCAACAGACTTGAGTCAGTGGAGAAGACAAAAACTGTCCAGCAAACTGCAGATACATTTATACTTACCAAAGATGGACACAAAACACTAGCTAGTTAGCAAGGCTAGTTAGCAGTAGCCTCAACTGCCTTGAGTCACAGTATGTAATGAAGATGTCTGCAAACATTTGACTGATGGGAAAGTCCCACAAGAAAAATAAACTACATAGAACATGCAGGATAAAATAGTCCTGCCACCACAAAATTTAAGACTCCATAACATATTTTTCTTAAAAATTTAAGACATTTAAAGGCCTTAATTTTAGATGCACAAATTAGAGGACTTTTACTGATGCACACATCCTGCATTGGAGCAGGAACCATTTTGGATCCTTAAATCCTGGACTTTCCTTTGTACATCGTAAACGGACGTCAAGCTAGACTCCACGCACCACGATGCAGAGCTCCCCGTAGGAGAGAAGCTGCACGAGACGAGGGACGGGCCCGGCCTTCACCACCACCTCTATCCTCTCGTTGGAGTCGTTGGTCAGATAGGACAGAGCCCAGCAGGTGTCGGCCAGGACCTCGCTGTTGTCGTGGCGGAGGAGCTTCACCAGAGCAGGGAGCATCTGCTGCACGGCGGCCAGGGGAGGGGCCGGGTTCTTGTGTCGACACAGGTTGGAGAGCGTCCAGGCAACGTTGAGCAGGTAGGCAGGCTGATGCAGGGGCATCGGAACGGTGCAGTTATTAATATTATTATTCATTCATGTCAGATACTGGACAGACTGTAAAACAATGGCACAGTACACTGCAAAAACACAACATCTTACCCAGTATTTGGTCGAGTTCCTATTGTAAATATCTTAGTCCACTTAAAATAGGACTAAACTAACTTACAAGTAACTTTTCAACAAGAAATATGAGCTTGTTGTAACTCAATAATTCCTTAATATTCATGACATAGTACTTGTTATAAGGGCAAATTATTTCACTTATAAAATGGGAAATTATTTGCTAAATATGAAATAATCTGCCAATAAATTTAAGTACGTTTTTTAATCAATATTAAAGAAATGTCTTAAAACAAGCTCCTATATATTGCTACAAATTTACTTGCAAGTTAGTTTCGTCTCATCTTAAGTCTACTAAAAATATTTACAATAGAAACCAGACCAAAAATACTTAGTAAGATTTTGTGTTTTTGCAGTGCGATATGAACAATTACAACAGGGATGAACAAAATAATTCAGCTGGTCAATAAATTGGCCCTGATTTTGTTCATTGTAGGTGATCTGCCAGAAAACTGCAATCAAATGCAAACAAACACACACAGGAAGAACTTACGGGTAACACAGACAGGTCAGAGGTCGTCACCAAGGCAAGGAGAGGCTGAAGGACGCCGTGTTTGATGACCAAGTCTCTGCCGTTGGGTCCATCGCCTAAATTCAGCAAAGAAGATCCAGTTGGTCACGTTAAATAAGGAGAGTTAAAAGCACAAACGACTTGATTAGAAAGCAGTAAGTTAGTTTACGTGTGTTGAGGGTTTCAGCAACAGTTTAATGACAAATACAGATGTTCAATTCCATTTAGTATCATACTACTAAATAAAATCCTGTATAAGCTATTGTTTATGGATTGTTTTTTTTATTAATCTGATGCATAATTCTAATTTTAAAAGTCACCAGTTTTCATTACCTGTCAGCAAAAAATTATAGTCATTAGCAGACATGAAGGCTTAAAAACAAGTCTGTGTAATTAATAAATGTACACATTTAATTTACTGATATTTTATGGAGGTGGGCAAACTGCAGGTGGCAGTATGTCTCACTTTTAAAGAAATAAGCACAAATATCTCAAAATTCCTTGCAAATCTTTCAGTATTAGCCCCCCACAAAAATCTGTGGTTTTGATGCAAAAATAGTTTTAAAAATTCAAAATCCCAACGAGACTAATCAGTGTTACAAGATGTTTAATATTATTTAAATTTAAGAAGAACTTGCAGGGACAGCTATTTTGTTAATGGATTTTATCAATGCATTCTGGAGCAACCAGCCCTTTGGCCCACATCATGGTCCTGATGTGGCCCCCGGATGAGAATGAGTTTAACGGCCCCTGGTCCAGCTGCTCCAGCTGCTCCAGTCCAGCGTACCTGCGATGTTGCCTAGCGCCCAGACGGCCTGCTCGCTGAGGTGCTTGTGAGGTGAAGCGACCAGCCTGACGAAGGCCGGGATGGCCCCCGCCTCCACCACGGCGGCCGTCTGCTCCGACGTCCCCGAGGCGACGTTGGTCAGCGCCCAGGCCGCCTCGAACTGGATGTGGGGGAAGTCGAACTGAGCCAGGAAGCCTACGAGTCGCGGGATGAGGCCCGCGGCGATGACGCTGTCGACAGGCGGCTGCTTTTCTCTGGAGAGCAACTTTCTGAAACGCAGTAGGAGACGGTGAGAGAGAAGTAGCTGGGAGTGAAAAATGAAAGAAGGAAAGAAAAAAATGCCCGCCACTCTTTTTGGTTTTGCGAAAGTTAGAAAGTAGCTGGAAGGAATGAGCTTCTAAAGAATCTGGGAGTGGAAACAAAGAGGATAGACGTTAATTCAAATAAAACATGCAAACTATTTTTGTTTTTTTTGTAATTTGTCTTTTAAAACCAAACAAAAAAAACAACAAAAAACTGGATCGAAATACAATTTGATCGTCTTCCTATTTCGTTTGGAACAAAAGGTGAGACACATGTCTCACTTTTTATTGGTTATTTACCAAAAACCAATAATGTTATTAGACAAACTGAGTTGTTTGACAAACCTCTCGTTATACAGGAATAAGTATAGCTGGTGTTATTGCACATATATTACATTTCTTGAGGTACTTTTTTTTACTTTCTGTGTATTTTTGTAAGTAAAAATGTTATTTAATTTCCCTTTAGGATCAAAAGAGTATTTTTAAATTGAATTCATAGACACTGCAGTTAAAACTACATAATAACTACAAATAACAATGAGAAGGAAAACTAAAAAAATTAAATAAGTGTGAAAATAAAATGAAAGTATTTTTTTTTCTCCAATACATGTAAAAAAATTCTAAGTATTAGATTGGTTTACCGTATTTTCCGCACTATAAGGCGCACTGGATTATAAGGCACACCTTCAATGAACGGCCTATTTTAAAACTTTGTTCATATATAAGGCGCACCGCATTATAAGGCGCATATAATAGACGCCACAGTTATGTTGCCACCCGTCCGGTATTGAACGGAACATGATTTGTTCCGTTCATTACAAATATGGATGTCTAATAATTAAAAATTGGTCCCGAGTTCTTTATATAGCATCTGCACTAGTCATTGTTTCACTCACGGTTTTGGTGTTGCGATATTG
>CAEGAF010025602.1:0-22276 GCA_903067075.1 Micropoecilia bifurca | reverse complement strand
TTTAATGGCTCGTATCTCATTAGAAAGAGTCCCTGGAGCTGAGCTTTCATCCTGCACTTCACACACACGCACACACAAGTTTTATTGCACAAGAACGTATCCTCAGGGCTCAAAGTTTAATTGGCAGCACTTTTATGTAAACACCTTCCTGTGCTTCTGTGGGGGAAGTGGGAGGAGTTGACATCAAACAAACAAAACACGAGGACCTCTTAAGGCAGCCACCACTGGACACATGATTTTCTTCAAATTCCTTGCTGGTGTCAAAGAAAAAACTCTTTCTAATCACCGTTTAGCAGGAGAATCAGATGTTAAATGAAGCGTTTGGGGATTATGTTATTATCTGGAGTATTACTGCGTGTAATTTAGGACCACTTTTATTTATTAGGTGTAATTAAACCAACATCATGAAGCTCATTTATAGAGGCGCTCAAAAACATTCACACCCTTGAACTTTTTTAAACTTTGTCCTGTTAACTATGATGTATTCTGTTGGCATTTTCAGTGTCAGACCAGCACAAAGCAGAACATAATTGTTAAGGTTGGTCTAAAAAGAAAAATCTGAAATTTAAAATCAGTCTTCTTGAATCCTCTTTTGATGGATTTGCAGCTGCAGGTCTTTAAGGAGTTTTGGACATTCTTACTTCATAGGAAACCCCAAATGAGGATCAAAAAATAAAACAGATATCCATAGTTGGTTTCTGGACTTTGAATGGGCCATTCTAACCCATGAATCTGCTTTGATCTAAATCAAGGGTCTCACATTCCTGTCCTTGGGGCTGGTGTCTGGCAGCTTTTAGATGTCTGAATCAAATATTTAGGTCATTAGCCGGATTCTGTTACAAGTCTGAGGAGGTATGACCCAAACTACAGTTGTAGGCTGAGTATTTAGGGTTTCTATCTGACTGGACACTGAATCAAAACCTCAGTTGTACATAATTTGAAGCCTCTAACAGGTTTTTACCTGGATTGTCCATTACTCAGGTCATAACGTTCCAGACTCTTCACAGTTCTGTTACTCACATTTATTAAATACTTAATACTTTAAATACTAAAGATCACTATGAATCTATGTCCAGCTGTTAGTTGACATAGTGGGCAAGATTTAAATGTGGAAGTTTTATATTACAGAATACGACAGAAAGGGGTCAGAGAGAAGAGGGGAAGACAAAGAAGAGTATGCAGCAAAGGAACTGATAACGGGACTCAAACAGGACAGAGGCACTGAGGTATTTAGCCATTTATCATTGCAATATGACAAATGTGAAAAAGTTCAAGAGGTTTGCCTTCAAGGAGCTGTACCTCTACCATTCAGTCATGAGTTTATCAAAGAGTGCCAAGGGTCAAACATTTTTAATTAAAACTATTAAAACCACCATATCAGGTTAATAATAAACCTGGTGTAAGGATAATGTGATCAGTAAAACTACCTGACGCTCACCTTGATGGCGTAGTTGACCAGTGGGTCCTTGGCGTAAGAGGCGGTGTAGTAGACAGCGTCCCCTGCTTCACAGCACGGTTTGCCGGTGGTCAACCTGAAGTGTGACCAGCTGTCAGTGCCAAATCGAAGGTGGTCCTTCTGGCCGGCCATGAAGCGGTCCTCGCATTTCGATGCCAACTTCCGTAGGGTGTCTGTGTGAAGTCCCCGGATCCTGCCCACCACCTCATCCCAGCTGTCCAGCCCCCTGTAAAGAGCAGGTCTGTGTGGCTTGGAGGCCCCTCCGCCAGCGGCTCCACGGCCCGCAGTCCGACCCCTTCCTCCCAGAGACTCTGTGCTTGGGAAGACCCTCTTGTCCCTGCCAGAGGTAGCGACTGGTGTGGAAGCAGTAGGCGGGGGGCTGAGGGCGGACACGCTGTTAGTCAGGCGACCCTTGCTTGTGGCTGCGGAGGCGGATGATCTCTCCAAAGAGTCGCCACTCTCCTGGTCGTGAGCTCGGTGCGGCTCGGAGCTCAGAGAGGAGCTCTGGCTAGCCGTCTCCCAGGTAGAGTCCAGGTCATACAGAGGGTTGGCCACGCTCAGGTTGGTGCCGCCCGGCTTAGCCTCTGCCCGGGGTCGGAGGGCTCCCTGGCTGGGCTCTTTGACCCCGAGGCTGGGTTCAGTGCTGGAGCGAGGGACAACCTTCTTGGGCAGAGGCGGCGGTGTGGCTTTAGATGCTGGCTGCTCCGCGGAGCCGTCAAGCTCCATGGACGACAAAGTGTCGTTGGAGGCTTTGAGGTTCCGTGGCTGTTTCAGTGGGATCATGTTGGCTCTTGATTGACCTACAGAAAGAGAAAGAAGAGTTTTTAAATGTCTGAAAGGTCGAGATCCTCAGGTGTTGGTTACCTTTTGGTTCATCATAAATCTGGAGGTTTAGTAACTCGTGGGGAATTCAGCGACGACTATAAAGTGCCTTTTTGATAAACTTCTACTGGTCAAACAGTTTTCTTCTTTTTGTAACCCATTAATATGTGGAAATCCTTATGTAAGGACTTTAAAATAAAAGTAAGACTAAAGGTTGTGCCCTTTGCATGACAAGTATTAAATAAATGACAGGGTTCATAAGGTCACAGACCAACACCAGCACTGATTTAACTCCACAGGGAACTCCCTGTTTTCCTAGAGGATAATAAACTGCACAGAGACTGAAGATGACTTTTCCAGTCAACTACTGCTCTGGAGATTTACTGATCCCGTCAGAGTGGTCTGGGCATCCGATTTAGCAAATCATTCCCCCCCCACACTGTATTAAATGCTACTGATTACAAACTCAGGATGAGCAACTCCTCACGTGGAAGTCACGCTGCTGTCGCCTCAGAGATGTAGTCAAAGTCTTTGGACAGAGCAGTCGGGATGAAGTAAATGAGTCTCTGTAATCCTCCCTAGAAGGAATAGATTTAATGTGTTCCTCCAGCAATCTGCAGTAATCCGTTCAAGGAAGCAGACGTCTCCCTTGTCCAGTCGCAGGGATCTTCTGTTGTGACTCAACTGAATTACATAACTTGATGTGTTGCTATGATTAAACCAAATTAATTAAATGGTATAACTTATTTTTTTATTTACTACATCCAAACTAGGTATTTACATGTTGTGCAAAAAGTAAATGGCAAGAATAATGAGAAGGGGAAGTTTTTAGGAGTTTCCGAGGTTTGCAAGCATTAAGGTTACAATGTCTTTAACAAATTCGAGAAAGCCCGCAGTGGGGACATGCTGAGTTAGATGGAGGAATGTGGCACACCTGCGGATGTATTTTTAAGCCAACGCCTCAAACTTTCTGCTCCTTTTTGTGTCATCATGGTAAAAATCTAAAGATATTGGGTAAGGAACATAATTGTGGAATACCACATCTGGAGTGCCAGGTTTATCGGTTTTAATTTAAGTACACACAATTATAAAAGCACAGAAAACTCCAGCCATCGTAATCTTCAGGAAGAAGACGGGTTTTGTGTTCCAGAGTACTAATCAGGGGAATAAAACCAAAGACCTTGTGAAGATGCTAGCCTAAAGGTGTTAGCAGAGCGCCATTCTCCACAGTGACACACTAACAATGGCTGCAAGGAAGAAGCAATAAAAAATGCTTTACTGCGAGTGTCCTCAGGGACAAAAACATTAATATTAAGAGACATGTACTAAAATGTAAGTTTTTGGCCAAAATGATCGTTTGGAGGAAAATGGGGGGTATTTACAAGCTTTAGAGCAGAATCTAAACTGTGGGATGTGGGGATTTGCAACATCATGTCTTGTGGGAGTTGTTCTGCAGAAACGGACTGCTGGACTTCGCAGAAAGACGGTATCGTGAAAAAAATCATGAAGGGCAAATACTGAAGCAACATGTGTGGACATTAGCCAGGAAACTAAATCTTGAATGTAAAAATGGGTCTTGTTACATTTGTTACAAAGTGGCTTAAGAAACAAAGCAACAAAATGTGTTTTGGACTGGACATGTCTGACTCAAACGTTTCTATAAAATATTGGAGAAATGTGTGTAGACTTCTTTAAAGAAACGATCTATTATTACTCAGGCATTTAGCAAATAGAAATTTGGCAATCCCAACGGACCTAAAATACAATCAGTTCGGTCTGAAGTAATATAAAAAAAACCAGGGTTATGTATTTTTTCAATAAAATGCATGCATTTTAATAAAAACAGTTTTTATCTGACTATCATAAGAATTTTTCAAAGAAATTTCCTTCAAATTTATAGAAGGCAGTGGGTAAAAAAAAAAAATCGGTTTCTGTGCTTTGCGTTGCTTGCTTTCATCTCTACAGATTCAGATTTTTAAGATATAAAACTCTGATACATTCCCCGCTTCTAATTTTGTTCTCCAGTAACTAATAGGGGAAAGTTATCAACGTAACAAAGTGATTTAAGATTCGGCAGATTTGAAACAACAAAGCTGAGGTGGGAGGGTCCTGGTGGTAAGACTGACAGATGATGGAAGAAACAGAGATAAAACAAGCCTACCTCAGTTCCACTAACTAGTTTTCAGCTAACGCCGCGCAGCAGCTGAGCGGGGAGGCGGAGGGAAACACTCTTCTCTGCTCCCATCTCCAGAGTGTGTGCCGAGTCGCTGGTGGAAACGGGCAACTCTCCCACCGGCGCCGAGTGAGGCGGCGAGCGCTCTGCCTCCTCCTGCCTGATGCTCTGATCAAACCACAAGTTGGTGCAGAGTGAGGGAGACGCTCGCATGCGTGCGTGAACGAAGATGAAGAAGCAGGCAAGAGGGAGGGCGAGTCAGTCAATGTCGACTCGCTGTGGGTCTCAAAGCAGAGGTTGTGATCGTCCTCCCCGCCGCCAAACAGAGATGATGCGCTCTGGAAAGTTTCTCATTAGACCAACAGTCTCTCACTCTCCTGCCGTGTCTCTCATTAGCAGCATGTAGCTAAGTAAAAATAGGCTGCAGGCAGCAGCTCGTCAGATGACATCCAGGGAGCTTTTAACACAATCCCAACACATCGAACCACCACAACAAGTGCGCGCACTCCGAGCTTCACAAACACAAACGCTGCTCACACGCGTTTAAAGTCTAATTAGCAAGTAGCACAGAACTGCAAACATATTTAGTCCCTGATGAGTCACTTAACAGAAAGAGAGAGACCCACGCGCCGGCATGTGCAATGAGAAGCGCCTCACTAATGTTTCTGCTCCACAATACCCACACTCTCCTTTCTGTCTGTCACATTGTTTCTATTTCTCGTTGTTTCGCACCGCCTGATCGCGGCCCGATGCTTTCCCTCTCACACCAGAGCTTCATGTTTCAAGAGGCCAGCAGCACCTGGCAGCTTCACTGAAGCAATGATCTGCTCTTTGTGCTTCAACAGACTCTAGTGCTGGCGTCTCTTTTACACACCAACAGCTGTGTTCACATTACATTGTGCCTAAATAGATAAATAAAACTCAAAGCGTAGCGATTATTTTAGTCATCCAGGGTTCTGACGATGAATCGGATAACAGGGGCACATTCTGTAGATTTTTTATTTAATCACCTGAACCTTTTTATATAGTTTTTTAAATTATGCAAATATACAAGTAATTAAATTCCTTTTTTTATTTAAAAAAATTATTGTCTAAAATGCAATAAAACAGTATTTGCCTGATCAGTTGTAGCAAAGTGTGCACTTTGCATCTAAAAAAAATGCATATAATAATGTGAAAAGCTCAGCCTTTCTGCTTGACTTAACAACAATAGGGCTAATTTTGAAATTTTTAGACTAATCAATTAATAATTGAATAGATGCTTTTTTTTTCTTTATAAAATTCAAAATGGATAAAGCTAAAACTTTGCCACTGGAGGAGTTCTGTGTAAAACATATTTATAAACTTTTTTATATAAGGCGACATGTATGTAGTTTAGTGAAGTTTTGGCTCAATTGTGTTGTTTTTTCAGCAAGTGGCCTTTTTTTTGAGTCTGTGTACTTCAGTCAACGATTAATCGATTGCTAAATTAGTTGACTATTTCTAGACTTATGCTGGAATAGTTTACTTTCCTGTGAATCCTTTATATCTAATTTTACAACTGTTTTAAGAAATTGCTTTAAATGAGAGCTGAATGGAATTGACCCATTTTCTGACACCTGTGAAGAGGGAATGCTTGTAGAAACACCCATTTCCTCTGACATATTCAGTTTTATAAATTCAAACTGATCCAGGATCATATGTCATAAATAAGCCTGACAGTATAATATGATAAACAGCTGCATATCAACTGGATCCTGAGCCATCATGCGTCGTTTCCTGTGATTTGAATTCTGTGTTTGACAAACTTCCTGTGGCCACATTCTCCTTTTATCTGTCATTTTTAAACAGACATTAATAGGAACTCCTTCACAGCTTTGCATCCCTTATGCATTATCTAATCTATGTAATTGTTACCGGTCTTACAGATAATAATAGACCTTTTATTATCACCATGGAGATGACTATTGGCCACTTTGGATACTTTATAATGATTACATAGTCAGTTTTCAATTTTCTTCCATCTCTTTTGACTGACTTTTGATTTCAATTTAAACACATGATGTGTGTTTCTGCACATTTCTATCAACTGCACCAATTAACTCTCTAAATAAACTCACAGTCTGAATTTTTATCTAAATGCAGAAATGCTGAATTCTGCTAATCCCTGAAATATTGATGTAATTTGTCAGCACAGGGGCATTGCATACTGTCTGAACTCAGACTAATTTTTTAGTTTAGACTGCAGTTTTTCTCATCCATCTTCCTTGTGGTGAGGAAAGAAGGATGAGGGTGAAGATGAAGGCTTTGCTGGAGAGACGAGAACTGAGGACCAGCTGTGAGAGCCCAGCTCATAGGTCTGTGTGCCTGGTCACGGACGACAGAGTCAGGAAAAAAATGTAGGATCAATAAACAGGCCGTGACTCATATTTATCGCTGATTAATTTTTTGACATTGAAATCTGGGCTTTCCAGTCTGTTCTGCTCCTCTGTTAAAACCGAATCCATGTGTCTGTGCACCGATGGTCAGCTGGCTGAAACAAGCCCCCCACACTTTTTTACAAAACGGACAATTCCAACTGTTCTGGAAAAATCATTTCCATTTATGGAGAAAACTAAACTAAGAGGAAACTGACATTAAATATGACTCATGTTAAGGTTCTGCTAAAGTTGGAAAAATACTGAATGAATGCTGACTGACTATTTGATCTGAAACATCCAATAATCAACCAGCACTTATCAGATTGCTACTTAAAAAAGATGTTTATCCTGTGTCCAGGCAACAGCAGTAAAATAATAATAAATGTCAGCTGACATTATAATATCTGTGGTAATCAGCTTGTTGTTGTTCAGCAGTAGCAAGAATAAGTGTTGCTTCTATTACTGGATCATTATGAGAACTTGCAGCTTCAACTTCAGCACCAGTTGGGATGAATATAAAGCAGGTCAATATCTTGCATTAATGAGCCTCTCATCTTTTTTATCCCCTCTCTCTTTTTTTTTTTATTCTTTCCCTTGCAAGCAGGCCACCTGATGGCTTTTCATCACATCCGTTTTTATAACCCTGGGCTTTAATATCCGTATCCGACCAGAGGATTAGGATCACAGCACAAAGACGTCACTGTAATTACTGTCAGATTAAACCTGAGCACAGCAATAATGCAAGCAGCAACCCTGCGGTGAGTCGTACAGTACATTATGCATTGGCTTGGTCAGATCCAGGCGGAGCGTGACTGTCCATGGGTACAGATAATGTGCTGCAAATAATATTTACAAAGGTGAGAATGGTCAAAACGGAATCCTTTTTTTTTTACATGCTCATTAGTGTAAAATAAAGCTGAAGGTTTCAATTATCACTCTGATTATGTAAGAACCAGATGTTTATGAACTGGAGCTCCCAGGTGATTTAGGAGGGAATAACTTCCAAGAAGAATAGTGCTGAAGCTGGAGAAAAGTTAAATAAGAGACACAAACTGATAGCGTCACCTACAGGGTTTCTGCAGGTTTCACCAACTCAAATTTTAGACTTTTTAAGACGATTACAAATGGGATTTAAGACCAGTCTCCTCGGAAATGTATACATTTTATCCAGCCAACTGGAGATAAATTTGCACTCATCCATGAGAGATGCAAAAAGCTAACTAGCTAGCTACAACGTGGATGTTAGCAACCAGTAGCTGGGTAGCCTCAACCTTCTCGAGAACGCAATCAAAACGTCTGAGTGCATCTCAAAATTCTGCCTGACAGAAAAATCCAGTGAAAAACAAAAATACAGACTATTACATTAAATAGAATTCATAGTTTTGTCATGGTAAATTTAAGACCTGATTATTACACTTAAGACCAAATTACTTATTAAAATGAATTGAAGGCAATTTAAGGTGTTAATTTAATTATGTAAATTTTAGACTTATTGAGAAATGCTACAGAAAAGCCACACATGAGCCATTCTTACCTAGGTTGCTGTAGGTGGCGCTGCACCAGCTGGGCGAAGGAGAGTGAGAGTGATGAGAGTGATTCCCATCGTCCTCCGGCTCTCCGAGGCTGATGCTGCCCTCGCTGGCGGTCACAGTCCGGGCGGCCTGGTTGGCGTGGCCCTCGTGGGCGTCCCCG
Organism: Micropoecilia bifurca; assembly: GCA_903067075.1. NCBI lineage: Eukaryota > Metazoa > Chordata > Actinopteri > Cyprinodontiformes > Poeciliidae > Micropoecilia > Micropoecilia bifurca. Next base: position 13,734 of record CAEGAF010025602.1, on the reverse strand, counting down.
AACACCAGCCCCAGATTCACTCTGGCAGGCAGAGGGATGACCCTGGGCAGCTCCCTCTCCCTGGCATGGCTGGCCGGCACCTGGCTGCACATGACAGAGAGGGAGGGACTGCTATTTATGTTGCAACGTACCAAAATTCAGATTCACTAAACCCGAAATTGCCTGCCTCTCATCTAGTTTTTGTTGTTGTTTTCTTTAATAGTTAGTCTTCCTTTGACAAGGATTCTGTCCTCAAATAATAATAATAATTGCTGCTATTTAGAAAAACAAAACAAGAGCAAAGACAGCTGCTATTGAATTATAATCAAGCTCCTTTCAAAAGGACTTTCTCTTGTTATTCAACAAGTTACCCTTGTTAAGTGTTTTTTTAACTCCTAAATCAGTGTTTCACCTTTCTACATCTACCTCAGCACGCTGTGGACTGGACTGATGAAAGCTTCTGAAATGTGAAGTGGTTTTCTAGGCAACGACACACATGAAGGCAGGAACAAGATGCAGGGATGAGGCAAAGTAGGTCACTGTGGAGTGTGGCGATGCTGTGTAGGTAAAGCATGAGCAGGTACTTAACTTTGATCAGGAATGTTTGGAAAGAAGTTGAATACTTTCTGAAACTTCTACAACAGCAGGAAGCAGATGTAAATAAAAACCGGAATAGAAGATTGATCAATTAATAAAAGCTGATCTGACTTAGTTAGTGGAGATGTGGGTCATGTTTCAGGCTAACGGGACACTTCCAGCCACTCAGTGACTTCCCTAAGGTTGCTTATAATTCTTTTCTAGAATTCAGTATTTGCTAAACCATCTGTTTGCAGATTTCTCCAACTATTCAAGAATTTTTTTCATAGAGTATATCTAAAATATCTGAAAGAAAATGCAGCTTGAGAAGCTAAAACACCTTCCTGCAATGCTACTGAAAAGCAAAGCTATTGGCTGTCAATAGCTTACATTTATTTTCCTTAAATAGCTGCCATTTACAAGCCCAAGTATTTGGGATGATTGATATGTTCAAGTCTTCTTCTTGAACATACTGATGTGGAAAACTGCTCTGTTTTCTAAACAGGAGCTATGTTCGGCCATTTTTAGCCAGCAGGAACTTAAAAACAGAACAAGTGTGTTGTCTTCCCAGGCATGGTGTCGTCACATCACAAATACAGTAACAGATCCTGTTACTGTAACTATTCTGTAACCATTTATACTTTAATATCATTCTAGCTTTCCTGAATCCGACTTGCTTTTGTGAAAGTAAAACAAAAACATGGCCGGAAGTGTAAAAAACTTCCAAAAGTTTCATTTTTTCCCCCCACCCACTTATGGTGGGTTATGGGAAGAGCACGTTAATAATTACATCATAAACAATGTGTCACTTCCTGTATCATTTTTCATCAGAGGTACTGAAGTACATTTGATGCAGAATGACACTAATGTGAAAGTGTCTCAGTTTTTCTAGATTTACAACTAAAAGCCTATAATTTTGACTCATGCATGTCAGAAAGGACAAGAAAACCTGTTGAAACAGTTCAGCTTCAGTCCACCCTATTCTGCCTTTATCTTCAGCAGACACTGAGTCTGACACAAACACCTCTCATCTGGCATGTTTCAGATGTGTTCCTGCAAGCCATGAAATGATCAGTCTCTGAAAGACAGCCGATCAACGCAAAGCGACACTTTCTCTCTTTGCAGGATTCTACCGTTGAAAAGGGGAGTGATCACAAAATGGTGAGTCTGATTGTTGAAGAAACAAAATAAAGCAAAATAAAGCTGTAAATTACTGGCATTTGTTGTGCTGCTGTCAATAAATATGTTCAATTTCCCCTTAGATTCTTCCTTTTTCTTTTAGAAGCAAACAAAAGCGGGTTCTGCACTGAGCTGAAATATTAATGATTTACAAAAAGCCATAAACCTGCCTGATAGGTGAGGTTTCCATACGTTCATTCTGTTCGACACAAAACATTCAGAGTGTATACACATCTCCACAGGCCCTTGACACAATGAATACCTTCATGGCTGCTACACACTTCAATGTCAGGACCTGACTTGTCCAGACAGCACGAAGCAGCCTCGGAGCGCTTCTCTCCTTCTCAGAACTCTGCTGTCAATGTCCAGAAATGTAAAAATAAAATAAGACAAAGGAAACTTTCCTTCCTCCCAGCTATGTCAACACCGCCACACATGGCCAAGTTGCCTTCAAAGGTGTGTAAAAACATAAGTGTGACAAGTTCTTACCCACTGTACTGGCTCACACAGCTTCCCATCGGAAAAACTCGGAATGACAAGGCAGGAGAAATCACATTCTACGCCAAACACGAAGGAAGAAGACCCTCTACTTATATACAAGTCTTATTTTTCTGTCTTCTTCTTAGTCTCTCCCTCTTAGAATGCTCTTACCTGTTTAAGGTAAAATGTGTTGGCCAGCCCTGAAGAGCACGCCCACCGCCCACCGCCCACCGTTCGCCAATAAAACGTGATTAGAAGAAAAAAAAAATCTCCTGAGTTAACTCTTTGTTTCCCAACCAAAACAATGTAACCTGTCTGTTTTTATTTTTAGAAAGTCACAAAATGAGCCACTGTCTTCTCTGATAGAGAAGTTCAGCTTCATGTTGAGAAGTAAAATGTAACTATTGGCAGGAGTTAGTTTTAGGAGAATGTAGAGTGATAATTTAAAAAGGTACGCAACAATATAAAATCTCAAAAATAGGACTTTATGAGTCAAGTACTGAACTACGGAAACTAAGGATAGGACAAAACATGAATGTAATTGTCCATGAATGCTTAACATTTCTTGAGAGAAGGTCAAGGACAGCAGTTTAGATACAACCCTAATTCAATACTGATTAAGTTGGTCACTAAATTGATTAAGTTGGTCCCTGTTGATTTAGGCTTTTCTTCTACAATCGATGTCTGAGTATTTGGAGAACCTCACACCAACCACTGGTTATTTTCATGCACACTGCTTGGCAAAAGTTAAGTAACAAATCTGGGTTTTCTCTGACTATGTTATGATTTACTAAAAGCAATAAATCTACCTAAGAGTTCACTAAATGACTAAAGAATAAAATGGTAAAACGCTGAGGTAGCTCTAACGTTTGGAGGCTGGTCTTCATAAACTCTGGCAAAGTCAGGAAGTACAGACTGCCTCATCCAGGACATCATTGGTGAGTGAGTAAAGATTAATACTCATGATATTTAGTGTGTTACTTTACCTCACCTCAATGTTTTCATGCATACATGGCATTCCTGACTGTCATTCATTTTAACGGAAGACAGTATATTAAAAGTGCAATCAGTGGACCTTGCCTAGTTAAATCACCTATTTGTGGAATGTAACTCTAGATTATGTGTTGAAGATGTATCTTTTGTTTTTGTAGAGGATGAGTAAACTATTCGAAAGATAATGCAGTGTGGAAAGCTGAAATATCTACGCACAATATTACTTCACACACTATTGACTGGTGTTTGCAAAGCAGGCAATTCACGCTGCTTTGCAAACGTAGCATGATTGGCTGAACGCCCAAGAGGAGGAATAACGAACAACGTGGATGTTAGCTTCTGCAGCAGTGCCAAGACTTTCTCCTGTGCAAATAAATGCATATGAAGGTATATTCGGTGTATGAACTATTAAAATAAGCTGTTATGTACATGTTAAATGGAGTCACCAGATATTTCTGGATTTTTTGGCATACCCGACTTCAGCAACAGTCAGGTGATATGACATAGCATAACGAAGACGAACTTGATCTTTGTATCTTCGTTACGACATTAAAAAAAGGTCATGAGCTACCTACCTGTGAGGTAGTTTTATGGCTTTTTCTTTACGCCGTTTTATGGCTTTTTTCTGGCAAAGTTGTGACTGGTTATGAAGAAATTAATATACTGAAAATCCCAGAGAAAAGAAAAGATGACAACAGCTGCAGCTAATTGATGAGGAAAAAACAGAAAAGTCTGAAACCCGACAGAATGAGGCCGAGCTTTTGACAGGATTGGGGAGTGAAATATTTCCTGGCCTTGGGCTCAAAGCAAAGTGAGGACTAGGACAGAAAAATTAGACAAAACAAAGAAAAGGACGCAGAGCAGCTTGAACACAACCCTGACAGTTTGCAACATGTCAGGGAGGCAAACAAAGAAAAAAGAGAGAGAAACAGGGTAACGTTCAGGTTAGATTTAAAAAGGAGAGATCAGGTCATATGAGCAAGTTTTGAAGAAGGACTGAAGATACTTTTGACATATGAAAATATGAACTGCAAGTTAATTAGATGAGGAAATGAAAGTTTTCTTGAAAGATATGTCAAGATTTGTCAGATTACACGCTACACACTCATGGTGCTTGATCACATCAGATAAATCATCAAATATTAATTCCAATTCTAGAAAAGTTAAACTTTAATGCAAGAACCAGTGTATGAATGTGTGCATAAAGGGGTGAATAACTGACTTTCAGCTGTAATGGCAGGAAAAAGCCACATCTACAAATCATTGAGTCAGAGAAGGCTGAATACAGACTTTACAATTATGTAAAAGTTTGTAGTTGTAACTTGACAAAACGTGAAAATTTTGAAATTCAGTAAAAGATTTTCAAGGTACTGTAGGTGTGTATTGGTTGTTCTTTCTGATTCTAACTATTTTAAAAGCAGGACATAAGATGTGCTATGATTGGAGCAGCATTCAAAAAAACTATTTTTAGGTAATGAATACAAAAAGTAAATTAAGAACAGTCACAAAGTAAGAAACTTTCAAATCAAATAAACAATATGAGGGACCAAATTCAGTAGGAGAGTTTATAGCTAGTAGCAGAATCTATACTTAGCTATGCTTTGAAGAGGGATTAAGAGATAAAACAGCAGTTATTACCTGAGGTCTTTGCTGCTGGCGTCTCCTCCAGAGGTTTCTGATGGTGCCGTTTGCCCTGGGCTCAGAGGTTCAGAGTCCCTGCTCTCTTCTGCCAGCAGATCAGTCTCTCTGCATTCTTCTATGCGTAGCTCTCCATCTCCATCCCCAGGGCTGCTGCCAGTGTCTGGCTTGTATGTGAAGATGATGGTAGGTTTCTGGGTGGGATCTTCCGTTTTGGCCTCTGTGAACCAGTGCTGGCTTTGGGTAGGTGGCGGTGGGAGAACGTGAATCACAGTTCCGTCCAGTCCGACCAGTTTGCCTTTCTCTTTCTCTTTCTCTGCCTTCTCTCTCTGATCGTCCTCGTCTTTCCGTCGCCGGAAAAAGCTCTTGAAGGAGATCCACCTTTTGGGTTTTGAACTCTCAGCTGAAGCCCGCCTCCCCTCCCCACCAGGGCTCGATTCGCCGTCACCGGGTCGCGCTGGGGAGCTGGAGGCAGAGCTCTTTGTCCAGTTGCCAAAATGTCTCTGAAGTATGTTAGAAGCATGATAAGGGGAGGATGTGGACCTCGGGGGCGGGTAGGGGGCACTGGGCTCGGATCGGGGACTGGCGAGTGGGACAGCAGCAGACGCACTCTGTGATTTTGACAAAACCTTTGAGGGGTTTTCCTTTTTTGGCTTGGAAAGACAGCCGTCAGTGGTGGAAAACAGAGACTTGGGTCGTGAAAGGGTCTCCTTCATGGCGTCAGGAGGGAGGGCGTACAACTCCTCAGAGCTGAAGGTTTTGGTTTGTGCCGAGGGAGACTCTGGAGGCGACTGAGGAGGCTGGATAGACGCTACAATCTGTGACAGGACTGCGCTGGCCTCCTCTCTGTGACATACACCTGTCCCAGAAGGAGAAATTACGCCTTTATCATCATCTCCACTTATCCTACAAGAGTGTGTAACAGCGTTAGCAGCAGGGCTGGTTTTAACTAAATTTGCAGTAATGGCAAGACTGGCAGAAGAAATTGTAGTGGGAGAAAGGGCCCCAGATGCAGAGCTCATTACAGTGCTCGTTACAGTGCTTGAATCTGTAGTGGTTCTAACTTGCAAACTTGGCACTGATTCAAGTGTAAATTTTGTCTCCTCAAATGACGTCTGCTCTGTTGTGCCTCTCCCAGACAGAGTTTTCTCCGTGGACGAGGACTGGACACTCTCGGAGGAACCTATCTCCTCATAGGTATGGCTAGTAACCCTTCCGCCACCCATTTTTGTTTGCGACTGTTCCCCATGAAGACCCAAGAAACTCTTGTACACTGCAAGATTGTCATACGCACTAGGGTTGATAACAATAGGTACCTTGACAGCATTCTTAGCGCTACGGGCATAGGCCGGCTCATCTCGGATGATGATAGGAAAAGGAGGCATGCCAGCGTTATTGAAACTGTTAAACTTGATCTCCGATAAATTTGGAGATTTTACGGGTACAGTTCGAGAGGACAACAGGCCTGCAATGGGAGACGTGGGAGCCGACTTGTGACTGCAAAACTGAGGAGTGACAGACTGGCTAGTATCCACTCTAGGTATCTTCTGCCGAGGACTCGTGCTTGACGTCCATACTTCTTGGTATCGTATTTGGCCGGTTTTCTTTGGTGTCAGAGCAATGGATGAAGGTGATACTGACCTCAAAGGAGAAGATGGGGAAAGAGGAGACACCGGCGAGAGGGGCTGAACTAAAGGAGTGCTACAGAATGATGTGGGACTAGAGGGTTTTGGTAGATTTTTAGGTCGTGGCGACGAATCCTGTTTTTGTTCATCTTTACTGGCCATCGATGCTGAGACGTCTACCACAGTGTAAGGTTTACAAATGAGGGACTTTTCTAAATTAACTACACGGTATGGTTTAGCCTGCTCCTCTGTAGGGCTAAAACTTATTGTAACTGGCTGTCCAGGAAGTGCTTGAGGCATTGGCATCCCTTCCCTGCCATCCTGGTCCTCTAATCTAATTGCCAGCACTGCCTTGTGGGTCTCAGTCACCTTGGGTGGACTTAGAGCCCTTTTGGGAGCCTCTTTTGTTGAGGGGGTTGTACACGGTGCAAGCGCCTTGGAAGATATAGGCGAAAGCAAGCCATTTTTAAACACACTGCTTCCACTACTGGAAATCGTTTGAGAGTCTTCTTGTAGTGATGACGATGACTCTGGAGAGGTTGTAGACTCTGAATTTGAGAGGAAAGCACTGCTTTGCATCTCACGAGGTCCGTAGGGAAGAAGGCTTCCATTAGAGGGGTATCCGTTCAAGATCTCATCGTAGCTATCATCATAGTCCACTGCACAGATCCTCTGTAATGAACGGTTTCGAAGGGGCACCGTATTCCATTTTTTCCCCACTGCAAAGGGCACGGGAGACAAGGTGGCAGCACGAAAATTAGCAAATCTCGGCTGGCCTCGCATACGGATTTCCATGGCTAGTAATTCTTCGTCGCTTTCATCCCAGCTCTCATGCTCCTCATCATCCTTCTCAGTTTCACCCTCCTCGTCTTCCTCTTCATCCTCATCATCATCTTCATCGTCACAGGAAAACTCTGGGTAGCAGAAGCGTCCACCCTCTGAGCTTATGATCTTGGTGCAATCACTAAGTGATACCCGCTTCTGAGCGCCACCTTCGCTGCTGCCACTTCCTATAGCCAGACAGCTGGAAGCTGGAAGGCCTCTCTCTAGGGACCTACGATATGAGCAACTGATTCGCCCCCAAAATAGGTCTTTGGAACCAGAAAGGAGTGTGGGGCTAGAACCTGGACCCAACCCAGCGATCTCTTTAAGGACATCTGTCAGTCCGCTGTTATTATTTCCACTGGGTGTCCTTGGACTGAGTTGTCCATAACCTTCAATTTCCTCACCGTCATCCTCTCCTTCATTGTTATTGTTCGGCCCACCAGGCCTTTTACTGTTCAGTCCATTCCGGTTCCAAGCAGTAAAAGCCGAAGTTTTACCTTGTTCTATTACATTTGTTTGCTGCGGCAAGTTGCCATCTGAATCCAGTCCTGCAGATATGCTGGGCAGCATCATAGTGGGCTTCACAGCAATGGTTGGCTTCTTGGCCACAGGAGGGCGGATGTGTCCTGAACGTGCAGGTCCACCTCCTGCCCGCTGAGAATTGGCGGTAAGGTTGGGGTTAGCTCTGGTCCCAGCAGGAAGTGGATTTTGTTGTTGGTTTGATGGCGGTCTCTGCTCAGAGGGGGGCTTCCCCCCACCGCTCTGAGTCAAGCAGTGCAGACTTTTTGGTTTGAAGCAGTTCTTGCACTCGCCTGGCTTCCACACATGCTCGGTGAAGGTGCTGCAAGCTGACATGGCAGCTGGTCCAGTGGGCAGCCTGCTAGGTCAGTGCACAGGAAATTCCTCCATGAAGCCACAGCACACAGGAAAGGTCTAGAGAACAACAATGAGGAAAACTGCACCTGAAACACAGAAGAGGAAAGAATACAAGCTTTTAGAAATTATTTGTTCTGAATCACGACTAATTCCTGCAGAGACACGAAGAAACTTACTTTAACATACAAATAATAAATGTATACTTTATGACCGAAACACCTACAAACAAAATGTTATTATGCCACACAATCACAAGAACAAGATATGGAATAAAGGCCTGTAGAGATAGAGAAGTAAAGCAATATGGGAAAGCAGTGTCACAATTCCTCCAGAAGGTGGCAAACTTTCACCTCATATAGCTACTGCCATACATGTAAAAATCACAAATGATGAAGGACTGGATTGGAGATGTTAGTCAGGATTATGATACAAAGGGCTTCAACTATGTCATCAAATCAAAAGCTCAAAGTGAGGAATCATACTAAACACAGCAGTTTGACAAAATAAAATAGAATAAAATAGAAATAAAAGCAGAAATCACAACTAACTTAATGAAACAAACAAATATTTTTCTGTCAGAATTTGGCTATTAATTCGACACTGTGATAAAGGGCAATTCCACAGCTTTTTGGCATCAACACTAACTTGCTGGTATCTAAACCAGAGGTGGGATAGAGTTTGGACAGGTGGCAAGTCCATCACACGCAACACAGAGATGAACAGGAGTAACAACATTTTACACACACACACACACACACTTATGCCAGGACAATTCAATAACACCAATTAACCCACAACATTCTTGCTGGACGGCAACAGAGCTAACCGCTGCTCTGCTGAGCATCAACTCGGGAACCATACAGCTGATACTTAAAAAGTCAACTTCAGCTGGTGGTGTAAAAAACAAAACTAAGAAAAATATTGTTAAAATGCAAATTGATGCAAACAGCACATTGTCAGAGTTGTTCAGCAGTTGTTTAGATTTTTGAAAATAAAATAAAATCTGAAAACTCAAACGTTGTTCAGTACTTATCTAGACTTGGAAAATGATTGAAACTCATTTCAATCACTTTTTGCAGGAACCTTGCAAAAAGTAGTGAGGTCATCACATGCAGTTAAAGGTACGCTGTTTATATAACAAACTGTTTTTTAAAAATCTATTCATCAGCTTCTGACACCGGCTTAATTATGAAGAAATTAGCAACCTAATGTTAAAGGGATAGTTCAAGTTTTGCTTTGTTTTTTTTTGTGGGATTTGGCTATGGCCTGACCTTTTAAATGTTATTTTTCATCAAATCCTAATGAAGCTGTGACTCATTGCTAAGAGATGTGTGAACAAGTCATGGAGTCATGTATGTCAGATCCTGGGTAGATGAACTTCAACATGAGAGCACTCCACCCAGCGCCAGACACAATACAGCAGGAACTCCTGAACAAAACTTTGCTGACTGACGGGTAAAGGATGGGAGAGGATTCATCCTGTTGCAGCACACGTTGTGCATCCTCCCAGGAAAACGCAGGCCATCACTCCAATAAAATCACAGGAGAAACACATCAAGCAACTGACGATGTCTTTCCAAAAGCATAAGAACGTTTTTCTGATTCAGACTGGAGAAATTCATGTTATAACCCAAAGCACAAAAACCCTACTGAGGGACACGGCAACTCTTTCTATCACCTTCAAATTCCTTGCAATTTTCCCTCCATCTGTTATGAGTTAATTCAACACTGCAACCACAAGGAAGCAAAATCTGCTTGTAATCTCATTTCTTACTGTGCTTAAGATGAATATCAGTGCCACATGCTAACTGTGAAGCCAGGAGATAATGTAATCTGGTGTGACATGTAGGTGTTGGGTGCTTATCGCAATAGAGGCGAAATTTACACGATTCAACAAATCAAAGTAGAAGTCTATGAAATAAGCAATATTTCTTTATGAATAATTATTTGTGCTTCAGTATGAGAGCATTTCTTTCAGAGCTAATGTTTTTACAGGATAGCCATTAGCCAAATTGTGACCTATTTTTGGCTTATTATGCAATGTAGATTATGTAAGGCAATGGAAATGTGATGAATTAGAACTAATTTGTTTCTAAAGCAGTTTTAAATCATAACTGTATTATACAATCTTTGGCCTTTTATTAGCTACAGCATGGGCTGGTTACTGATATCAAGGTATACTGAGATATGAAAAAGTCAAGATTTCAAAGCCACAAGATAAAGTCCACCGGTCATGTGTAGCTGCAGTATCGTGACCCCTAACCTCCGTGGACCCCTGCAGAGTAACTCTGCAAGTCTTCTTTGTAAGGTTTTAAGACACGTGTCTTAAAGGTTTTGTCTTAAAACCTTAATTGATTATGAAGGCAAGTTCATAATCAATGAACAAACAAAATTTCTGTGAAAAATTTGGTGACAATACTGGGACTACAATAAGGCATTAGGCTGAGAGACTTATCACGATATAACCATTTCATTTTAGTTGATAGCCAATTATTGATTTTTTTTTTTTTGCTTTAAATATCTGAAATACTCCCAAAATGCTGAAAGTTTTAGCCACAGTTTTAAATCAACACCATTGTTTTACATTTTTATGTAGCTATGAGGCACAGTGGCGAAACCTGAAACTGATGCAGCACAAATTACTCATGAAGTTGTTGCTAAGCAACCAAAGAGTGAACAAGATAGTTGATGCCACTCACCTTGCTCAGCTGGCCATGAGAAGTTAAACAGTTAAAGCAGTTCTTCTGCCTATATCTCCCAGAATGCTGTGCAGTTCTGGATCAAAGTTCAGTAGATATTCTCTCAGATCCATTATACATTAATGTGTCTATCCTGTTATATATTGATATTGATTTATTGCTTAGCTCTAGCCTTCAAAGCAGAACAGATACATGGTTTCATCTTAAATATCCACACAAATCCTGAGAGTTCACTAGAACTAAGTGCGGCTTTCTTTCTTAGATAAAATAATGTATAAACAACAAACTAGCCACAGAGATGCTGAACCCAACACTGACCTTCCACTACTAAAACAAAACAAAAAAACGAAGACGGTAAAACAAAATGGGGCATTCAGTGAGCTTTTTACAGGTTTCGGTCTCATTGTCTGTGACTGCCTTGAATGCTGCAGAGTGAGCCGTTCATGTGGGATTCAACGTAGGAAAACACTCTGTGGCCATCTGCTCCAGATCTGATTGCAGCAAACAGTGTCTGGTTTTGCTGCAGAGGAGATAACACACAACACCTGCTGCTCTGTGCCGTTGCTCCCCCCACCCCGGAACACAGGCTTCATGGGCCCACCATGCGAGCCCCAGATTTGTATTGCTTCTGAAAGCAACTGGTGAGTTAAAACTTTATTTGCAGAAAGCTAGAAGGATCATAAGACGTGGAGTCCAGAGTGGGACTTTTTGAATATGAAGAAATAGTGTGATGTAAGCAGCAAACAGACACCTGATGTTTAAAGAGGAGTTTAGTATTGCAATCTTCATAAGTATTTAATGAGGAATCGCAATAGCTTGTACATTTGAGGTCAACCAGATTTTCTAAAAACTTCCATGGCACTCCGTTTCTCTGCAGTGGAAATATTACGACGCAGAGGTCCAGCCACTAGTCTGGTGAGGACCCACATATATCTAGTCACAAAGTACAAAAAGAAGAATTATAAGGGAAGGTATTAAGTCTGTAGAAAATTGAAACATCAAAGTGGCATCTTGTCTTCACCAAGTCTTTGTAACATCTATTTGATGCTATTTCCGAGCCAAAGTGTTGGCTGAGAGGCAAGATACTTTTCTGTCCTACACAAGGTGTGGAGTTTACTAAACTCTACTGGAACGTTTACTGCAAACACTCCAGGATGGTTTAGCGTAAAACAAAGAATGACTAATCGAAAAATTACCTCATGGCCTTAGGATCTAGACTGGTAAAAACCAATCCCTTGTTCTATGCGTCTCTTTGTACAGACGGTGTGAACCTTTGGATATTGAGAAACGATTACTTCCTGGAGGTGTGGCCTCTCTTTACCCAATAGTTTATGTTTGGCTCTCACACATGAAACAGCAAACAGCCATCCCCCAGAGAAGAACTGATCCAAACAAGGGGGCTGTTAAGGTTAATTCAATAAGTGAAAGTGTGGCTAACATTGACTGAACGGCTTCGTTCACTTCCTCTGCTGTCATTGATAAAACTACAGGCAGACTACAATTCTAAAACAGCACAGAAAATCAATGTCATAGTTTACAACTTCTTCTGTTCACTGATTTGTCTAGTTCTATCAGAGAAATTCAAGTCAATGGGAGAAAGCCCATATGGAGCACTGAAGGGAGATGAGAATTTGTTACCTAGACTGTGCTGTCAATCAGCAAGCTGTAAATCCTAATTTCAAATCCTATTTTAGAAAAGTTGATTTTTCTAAATGATTTAGATATTATAAAAGATGGATTTATTTTAAAGATTCCTCTTCAATAGGTAACAAATCTGTCCACTACAATATGTCCATTGTAAATAATTGACTTCATCAGTGTACCACAAATGCATTTATCCATTAATTAATGTACTCCAGTACTTACTTTTGTCACATCCATTTATAACACCGAGATGACTATCGAGTTATGTTTTAAATGATTGCACCAAAGGAAGCTCCTTAAAGCCACTATTTGCATCCTGACACCAAGACCATCTTTTCATCTTTTCCATTCATCTTTTTTTTCCTTTTATATTTGAGGCCTTTTCTCATCATTTCCCCCCATCAGTTATAGCTCAGTGAACTGACATGCCAGAAAAATGCTCATCTTAAAGGAGATAAAGCATCAGGAAGCTGTCTGAGAATGATTGCAAAGATGTCACTACGAGTTTAGCAACCCCTATGTTTTAGCCACAGTGGCGCACCACCCAAAGCTCATCGACTCTGCACCAGTTTCCAGCGGGTCAAATTGATTCTGACTCAGAAAGAAGTGCCGTCTGCTCGGCTGGTGTGGTGGGGTAGAGAGAGAAGGGGATTGGAAAGCAGTGCTTGAGGCAGGAATGTGATTTCAGAGGACTAAATTGGAGGACACATTCTATCCAGCAGAATCTAAATGATGTTTTCGAACACAACAAGTTGGTAGGTGCATCGACTGCCACACTGAAAAGAGTACAATACCTCTGAAGATCCAACAGGCACGAGTTAAAATCAATAAAAAACACAGAGCAATACAGGAACTTTTCTGTGTCCCAAAGAAGACACATAATTAGTAAACAGAGCCAACCAGAGGTGGGTAAAGTACCAAAAAATTACAGTCATGTAAGGGTAGCAGTACTTCCAGGGTTTACCCTAGTGTATTTTAGGTCTGGTGGGCCACCAGGCTTTACACAGGAACACCATAATAGAACAACAACTTCAGCGAATAAAATGACAAGTTAAAAATTGACATTTGAATTTTTTTTTTCTGTTTGTCTTTTTTAAGACTTAATAGTTAGTGTTTAGGGCTGCACAGTGGCGCAGTTGGTAGAGCTGTTGCCTTGCAGCAAGAAGGTTCTGGGTTCAATTCCCAGCCCCAGCCTTTCTGCATGGAGTTTGCATGTTCTC